>NIVC01001270.1:145000-146039 GCA_002269645.1 Macrostomum lignano
ATAGATCTATAGCTTGAATTAGTGGTGTCTATAGATCTATTGATTGGAGTTTGCGGTGTCTATAGATCTATGTATAGCACTGTCTAGATCTAGGGCCTTTGCTGTGTCTTTAGATCTATGGATTGTAATTTGTTGTGTCTATAGATCTACTAATTGGAATTTGCTGTGTCCATAGATCTATGGATTTGAGTTAGAGGTGTCTAAAAATCTATGGATGGGAATTTACTGTGTCTAGATCTAGAGACTTTTCTGTCTTAGATCTACAGATTGTAATTTGTTGTGTCTATAGATCTATGGATTGGAATTTTCTGATATATTGATCTATGATTCGGAAATTGTGGTGCCTATAGACCTATGAATTATGATTGACTCTGGCTCTCTATAGACCTTTCTAGATAAAAAATGACTGGGTCTATAGATTGAGACTGGCCACAGCTTGCATGAAAGCTTATAAATATAGGTTAAAGCATCAATAAATATTCAATGCAACTTTCAACAGGCCGCGCCATCTACAACAACACAAAGCAGTTCATCCGCTACCTGATCTCATCCAACATCGGCGAGGTTGTGTCCATCTTCCTGACTGCCGCCTCGGCCTGCCCGAGGCCCTGATCCCAGTGCAGCTGCTGTGGGTGAACCTGGTGACTGACGGCCTGCCGGCCACCGCTCTGGCTTCAACCCGCCCGACCTGGACATCATGGACAAGCCGCCAAGGACCACCAGAGAGCCGCTCATCTCCAAGTGGCTATTCCTGCGCTACATTGTGATTGCACCTATGTTGGCTGCGCCACTGTTGCGCCGCTGCCTGTGGTTTATGGTGCACGATAAGGGACCGCAGCTGGACCACTATCAGCTGGTGAGGACAGGCCTGCTATTAGTATAGTATCCATTTAGTCACTAGCGTTATGGCTTTAATGACCTTTGCCGCTCTTTGACAAATCAAGGTGTAGCTCTGACAAATCAAGGTGTAGCTCTGACAAATCAAGGTGTAGCTTTGACAAATCAAGGTGTAGCTCTGACAAATCAAGGTGTAGCTCTG
>NIVC01001271.1:0-10000 GCA_002269645.1 Macrostomum lignano
TGCATCCAACAAAATAGCTCTCTTTCCCCAAACGCAAAATACAATCAATCCACACAGTCACTTTCGACGTATTATTATTCTTTTCTCTAAAGCGACGCGAAGCCATCAAATTACTGCACAGTCAGTGGTTATCCGACTACTGACCCATCCGTATATTATTTCAAGTTTGACTTGGTGAAGGAAATCGCCTAGTTAATCCAGTTTTCAATTACTTTTTTCTAGCTATCTAATTACGAAAACTGTTATTTAAAAAATTATAATTTACGAAATAAATGAGACACTAAGTGTTACTTTTCTCGACTAAATAATTAGCGCTTTTAAGTCCTTTTGTTAAATACTACGGGTGCAATAATAGTTCCTAACTAAACTAGCCTAGATGTAATTATCACCGATATTTTTCATAAAAAGCTTTATCGGAATTTAAGTTTCCAAGAATATAGCATCAAGATTTAACGAGGCAGCCTTGACAGCAGACTGATAACAGTTTCCTGAAACCAAATGTGCCATGTCAGGCCGGTGCGTTGCATACATGTAAGCACGAAACTTCACAAGTCGAAAACTTATGTTTTGTTTTTTTGAAGTTTCGAGCTTTTGAAGTTAGCCACTTCGACGATGTGCAATTTCGAGCTTGTCAAAGGGATCCGTCAGACCAAACTACTCTTAATTCAGTAGCTGACGCGCATATTGCAGCAAAAATTAGAAATCAAGAATCAAAACACCAAGACAATTTAGCGTCAATTTTTCTGGGTAGCAGAGCGATCACGTGGATTATTTATTTTGGTAAGTGTGAACTATTTGTACTGTCAATAATAATAAAAATAGCCCAAGTGCGCTAAGACCTTTTAGTTATAACAGCATTGGCCAGCCAGCATATGGGGCCCCGGTCAGGTTAATCACGAATTTTGCGCTGCATACTTACGCGCTACGCTTATGAAAAAAGGGCCGCCCCTGTCACCCGTTGGCAGGTGTGGATGAAACAGACGACCTCCGCCCTCCATCTGCCGGCTCATCTATAATTACACTTGTTGAAGAAACGGCAGCGCTGCTTACAAGTTGGAACTATCCATCTGCAATAATGGCCGTGTGTTCGTCTGCCTGTGTGCCTCGGCATGCTGCTCCCTTCTTTCCGCCTTCCGTGTCTTCTACTCATTATGCACCCCCTCTATACTTCGCTGATTTGAGATGCGGCAGCGAAATTGCAGGGTTTGCCAGCCAGCCGAGCGGAAAGATGTTCGCGGTCGTGCATGGCAACTCGCGAGCCCCTCTCGCTGCTCGACCGTGATGACGTCATCAGGACAAGGGCCGCCGCCTCGAGGAAGCTAGAGAAGGAAGAAACTCAAGCTCATCACAAAGCAGAGGAGAAAAAGCAGAAGTGCAGCAACGATGCTGCAGTTTAGCCATGCAGTTTGCAGCTTCAGTTTCACTGCAATGTTTGCTAAAAGATGCGATTGCTTTGAGTGCACTCGAAATGAAGCCCGTCCTGATATTGAATGGCTGAATACTTTGTTGTGGGCAAAAGCTTGATTTTAGTTTGTCTCTTTAACGACAAAATTGCGTGTGCTACAGCCACATCGGAGCAGTCCCATCTGAGCAGTCCATCTGAGCAGTCCCATCTCTATTTGTCTGTCTGTCTTAGTCTGTCTGTCTGTCTGTCTGTCTGTTCTGTCTGTCTGTCTGTCTGTCTGTCTGTCTGTCTGTCTGTCTGTCTTCTGTCTGTCTGTCTGTCTGTCTGTCTGTCTGTCTGTCTGTCTGTCTGTCTGTCTGTCTGTCTGTCTGTCTGTCTGTCTGTCTGTCTGTCTGTCTGTCTGTCTGTCTGTCTGTCTGTCTGTCTGTCTGTCTGTCTCTGTCTGCTTTGTAAATAAGCAAAACGCAATAAAATTGCTGTAATTGCCAACTATAAACATTTTATCAGCAAGTTGTGCTGCTAGATATGATGAAATCTGAACTTTATTTTTGAATTCAACCCATGACGATGTCAAACAAACAGGCAATCATACTCGTACATGAAACTGGGTCTCACCGTCCTGCTCTGGCAGCAGAGCTACAGAAAAAGCAGAACAAAATCACTCAGGTGTAAATCCCGAGCGCTACAAATGACTTTGCTTTGTACACACATGAATCCTATTGAAGTATAAAAATTTACATAAAATGGCAAACTAACGCATACAGATCCTAATTCCTAACATCAAGATTGAATTTGTGACATTTGAACGGGCATTATAAACTACTTACATATCGCTGTCAGACTTCCAGCTACACAAAGTAGTGATAGAATCGGGGTTTGATTCAAAGAATTTCGAATACATCCGTGTGGCTTAACCGACAACTTGAAGGTAGGAAATTTAGTTTGCTGGGGGGGGGGCGCAGGCAGGCTCACACAGGGTGTACACAGCGGCCCTGACTTTGCAATCTTCAGGCATGTTTTAGTTACTCCTCATCCGGCCCAGGCGAGAGCCTGAAGCGTTACGCTGGGCAACTCTGTGCTCGCACTGAAAGGTCATAGTGTACCTTGAATTCAATTCGCATGCATTGATACTGCAATAGTAATATCAGTTATATAACTCCCTGCAAGCTCGCCTCAATGCTGGATTCGAACCCCGACCTCCTGACCGTCGTTGATCAGAATTCGAACCGACTGCCGTCCCGCCCAGCGGTGGCAGCCTCCGACGCAGCATTCGGACGTCGCCTCCGCCGAGGCGGCACAGCAGCAGCCGGAAGGCGTCGCGGAAGTCCCGGGACAGCAGCGCGTAGACGTAGGGGTTGATGGCGCTGTTGCAGTAGCCCATCCAGAAAAACACGTCGAACAGCGGCTCCGGGACGCAGCGGTTGCAGAAGGCGCCGAGCACGTAGACGGAGAAGAACGGCAGCCAGCAGACGGTGAAGGTCACGCCGATGACGGCGAGCATCCGGGCGGCCTTGGTCTCATTGTAGATGCTCTTCAGCCGCAGGTCGCCGGGGCGCGCTTGCGCAAGCCCGGCAAGATGCTGGAGGCGCGCCGGTTCTGCAGCTGCTGCAGATGGTGCCGGTGCAGGTGGCAGCTCTGATGGCCCACGCTTGGCGCGAAGGACAGTCGGCGAGTCGGCGGAGCGTAGTCCGGCGTGAGGAATGTGGCGCTTCCCGATGGAGCGGCGGGAGCGGCGGCGGTGGCGACGCCCAAATCGCCGCTGGTGCGGCTGCGCACCACGTCGCAGGAGGATCTCCGACGAACAGCGGAGGACGGCAGAGTTCCGCCGGCCGCGGCGATCGCCAGATTGGAAGCAGACGCGGCGCTGCCGCCGAGGTGCACTCGCAGCACGCAGGTGTCCGGACAGTCGCTGGTGATGCTGGAGCCGGAGCTCTTTCGACTCTTAAGCACCATCTCGCCGCGGCGCACGTTTTGGATGGTGCGGCGCACGGCTCGGTAGATCTCCAGGTAGAAGTACAGCATCACAGCAGCCGGCAGGAAGAACGAGCCGCTGGCCGAGTAGATGATGTAAGCGATGGAGGACTGGTTGATGCTGCACTCCATGTAGTGCGTGCAGTTGCCAGGCGAGTTTCCCGGCATGAGCTGCAGCATAGGCGGGAAGCTGATGCCGAACGCCAGCAGCCAGGAGAGCGCCACCAGACAGCGGGCCCGCTTCAAAGTCATGAGCTTCGGATAGCGAATCGGATGCTTGATGGCGAAGAATCGATCCGAAGCGATCAGCACCAGGTTGAGGATGCTGGCGGTGCAGCAGAGCACGTCCAGCACCATCCAGGCCCGGCACAGGCGCGGCCCGAATATCCACTGCTTGTGCATGACCTGGTTCACGATGGAGAACGGCATCACGGCCACGCTCAGGAGCAGGTCGCTCACCGCCAGGCTGCTGATGAAGACGTTGGTCACGCCACGTTTCTTCAGCTTCTCGAAGGTGAGCGCGGCCGCTATGACCAGCATGTTGCCGACAAACACAACAACGTCGAGTAGCGACAGCAGGCCGCCAGTGACGAAATCCCAGGGCGACAAGGCGAATGTAGACGTGCAGTTACTGCCAGATTCGTTTTCGTCCATTGCTTCCGTGATGAAGTCTAGTGGGCTTGAGAAGCTGCTAGGAGATTGCCTATGCCTGCAGCTCAAGGCCTGACAAGCGTAGAATTATCTAGTCTTCAGTCGGGCGCCTCCCAGCCAATGAGCTGCATGCTAGTGCTCAACAGGCTTATAACAGACGAATGGCTTATAAATTTGCGGCATATGCCTCTCTCTATGACAGATTTAAATTGCTCGGCCACCCGGATGATAAAAGGAGCAGAATGTTTGAGCTCAGACTCACACTGAGTCAGTGATCTCTCGCCATTGTCTCTGCTAGGCTTGCACTATACTTACGTAAGTCACTGACTCTACACACCAGCTATTTCCAGTGCATTCTTATCTTTCATTTTAACGATTTTTCGCGACGCAAAATCCGCCAACGATGCATTAAGCAGGTAAAATGGCGATTATCGATGCGCTGCTCAGCGCCTGCGGGCTGTGGCATATTTCAGGCATCTTCGAAAAAAGGCCAGTATTGACGAGTCAGGAGATCCTCACAGAAAATTATACGGAACAGCTGTCTACTGAAGTAGAAGAGAAAGCCTTAGTAAACACACAGCAAGCAGCAATTACTTACAGTAGTACGCATGAAACACGAGGCATCACTGCTTCACCCTTATATTCGTGAGGCATCACTGCTTCACCCCAATATCCGTGAGGCATCACTGCTTCACCCCAATACCCGTGAGCATCACTGCTTCACCCCAATATCCGTGAGGCATCACTGCTTCACCGGCCAATATCGGCGTCAGGCATCACTGCTTCACCCTTATATTCGTGAGGCATCACTGCTTCACCCCAATATCCGTGAGGCATCACTGCTTCACCCCAATATCCGTGAGGCATCACTGCTTCACCCCAATATCCGTGAGGGATCACTGCTTCACCCCAATATCCGTGAGGCATCACTGCTTCACCCAAATATCCGTGAGGCATCACTGCTTCACCCAAATACCCGTGAGCATCACTGCTTCACCCCAATATCCGTGAGGCATCACTTCTTCACCCCAATATCCGTGAGGCATCACTGCTTCACCCAAATATCCGTGAGGCATCACTGCTTCACCCCAATATCCGTGAGGCATCACTGCTTCACCCCAATATCCGTAAGGCATCACTGCTTCACCCCAATATACGTAAGGCATCACTGCTTCACTCCAATATCCGTAAGGCATCACTGCTTCACCCCAATATCCGTAAGGCATCACTGCTTCACCCCAATATACGTAAGGCATCACTGCTTCACCCCAATATCCGTAAGGCATCACTGCTTCACCCCAATATCCGTAAGGCATCACTGCTTCACCCCAATATCCGTGAGGCATCACTGCTTCACCCCAATATCCGTAAGGCATCACTGCTTCACCCCAATATCCGTAAGGCATCACTGCTTCACCCCAATATCCGTAAGGCATCACTGCTTCACCCCAATATACGTAAGGCATCACTGCTTCACCCCAATATACGTAAGGCATCACTGCTTCACCCCAATATACGTAAGGCATCACTGCTTCACTCCAATATCCGTAAGGCATCGTTGCTCCACCCCAATATTCGTGAGGCAGCACCCTCCACCCCAATATCCGTGAGACAGCACCCCTCCACCCGAATATCCGTGAGGCAGCACCCCTAGATGACTAAGTTAACAAATAAATTGCTAGTCATAGAAGCCAAGACTCAAAGCAAGTATGAGCGCAAAAGGTAACGTTTTATTGATGCTAGCAGCAGACGGAACCGCACTATAAGGTCTCCATTGCTGCGGTGCCAAGGCTGGATCAGTGAAAGAAAAAAAGGATATACTGAATAAACTGGCACTCTTTTCAGCTTGAACCTGCATATTCTGAACTGATGGATACGAATCGATCAATATCCGATGACGAACGCGAACAGAATAGGGAAAATCCCAGTAGACTGGTAAAGTGCGCAAGTGTTGCGTTGCTTGAGAAGAGGAGAGAAACCGACATAAATTGAAGACAGCTATCAGTCATGTGATCGCATAGTGACCAATGCTGTGTCCGCAGATACAAGTAACAACTAAAAAAGGATGTAATAGATAGAATAATAATTGAATAAGGAGAACAGCTGCGGACTTAAGAGGACATTGGCTGGTTGTATGCAGCTTTGGGAATAAAGATTTTTATAAGATCATTTACGTATAAGCATCTGAGGGATAAAAAACAATCCTAGACAACTGATAATAATAGTAGTGGATTATACTTGTTTAATAATTATCGGCATAGCAACTGAACGATAAAGGCCATATTTATAGAAATATATAATATATAATAATATTTTTTTTCGAAATTAAACATACTACAATAATAATTAAAAAAAAACCTCTGAATCGCTACTTAACCTGGCATATTAGATACAGGTCAATAAATATGATAAATAAACAGACTACAATGTGCGTGTGATTGGACAGAGTGAACTTAAAAACTGAAGGCTAAAAAAGAAATGAATAAAAGTACAAGTATTAGTGAAGAAGAACTCTCAAACGCGAGCATTTTTGGCTACTTATTGTCAATTGTGTAACACAGCAAATCAATAATATGATGAAAACTTGCGAGCGCAGCTTCATCTCGCTATATACTACTGCTGATTGGCCCACTGTAAACAGTAGCATATAAAGTGCATATAGTGAGGGAAGAACCGTTCCATTATTATATATAGGCAGCTTTATTAATAAGAGAGATCGAGCCTGAACGAGTGAAATTATATTATTATCATTATATATTACTTACTAACACAGATAATAGAATAACTGGATGGGTCACTCAGCGTGTAAGCTACTTTCAGTTCAGTAGTAATTTAAACTGAAGCATTTTAATGTATTTTTAAAGCCAAGGCTTATTTATTGGCTCTTACCCCTGCCCCCAGCTTAAATCCTCCAACCGCGCCTTTCCACACTGCCCCCCGCCCCGCCCAAATTTTAATTGCCTTTCTCGGAATTCCAGCTAAAGCTGCCAAAAGTGGACTGGCCAATGTACATTATTGGTGAACCAATTAGCAAGCTGTTTACGCCTGCAAGCTTGGGCTTCTAAACTTATTAAAGTCATTTCAGTTGCTTTATTTTTTATAAAATAGCTTATGTATTCTTCTTTGCTACTGAACTGTAAGTAGAAAGCTGTTTTACTAAGTATATGCCTGAGTGGCCCATCTAGTTAATTTAGTATCTGTGCTAACTACTTAATACGCTATCTAGATATAAGCCGCAAAAAAGGAATGAAGCAAAAATGGGATATACGAGCTAACAGAGAGTTCGCGGAGACGCGGAGAGATAAAGTCAGGTATCCAGGTAGAAACGATGCTTCATCGAGACGCTGAGTCTCAAATAATCGTAAATTTAAAAAAAAGCACGCGACACCTCTAGAATGAAGTTCGAAATTTGAGTCTTTGTTTGTGTGTGTTTGTCTGGTTGGCGATTGTCGCTCACAGCTCTCAGACTGGGCTGACATAGCAGGCGCCCAAGAAGGCGGCCCACACCAGCAGCATGACCAGCATGCTGGGTATCGGGCTGCGGCCGTCGCTCTGGCAGCGGGCCAGGGACTTCAGAGTCTCATCGATGAAGATCACAGGTAGTGAGAATTTCACTACAGCCATCCACTCCTCCAGCGACAGGCTGGTGATTTGGAACACTTTCTGCAAGGGTTTTGAAATTGATTGGATTGTGAGCTGGTCTTGACAAAGCTTATTAAAACTATTGAAATTGCAGCTCGACTGCAGGGCAATAATTAATTTAGTTCGCCAAATAGGTACATATTGTACTTTGTGTAATGGAGACAAAGTTACGTCGAAAACTCGAATCTCTGGGCTACTCACAGACATGAACTCAACGTGTAGAATGAAGAAGTGCAGCGACATTGACAGGGCGATAGCGCCTAGCAGCCACATGTTGCGCCACGGCGGCATGGCCACCAGGGACTGGTTCTCGGACAGGCTGCAAGGGGGATCATTAAACATGGCGGATTTTTTTCAAATTACAATAAACAAAGTTTGTCCAGCTTGTTTCAAGCAACATCTGAACTAAAAAATGTCACCGCAAACTCCTTACTAAAATTGAATTGTAAACACAAGTTTGATTATAAATTATACTTAGATCATTGTAAGAAACTAAAATGGGGGGCTTTAGAATATATAGACTTCCAGTGCACGCAAGCTGAACGAAAAAGGGATATTAATCTTTGAAAAACCTTTCTTGTCACCGATGGAGTGGCCTTTATCCGGCAATGATTTCATTAGCTGAGTGATCCCAGAAAGTAAAGAAAGGGGGAGAATTGATTTTTTATGGAAATATAGTGTCACTACTACAGATGTAACAGTGGGTCTATAAAATATTGAGGCCATAGACAGTGTGCAGAGAAATAGAGGCCAGTCCTACCTGTTAAGCGCGTTGAGCATCTCAATTAGCACAAGCACAGATAAGGCCATGGTCATGGCTTGGGCTGGTGAAGATCTTGCAGTCGATGCCAAAGAATTTAGTGTCATCGCCTGTGCACTGCAGGTGGTGGGTCTAAAAAGGGGAAAAACTTGTAGGATACAATGAACCGCACCTTTTATTTTTTTATTGCAATTGCCTAACCTGTATGAGACAAAGCTACACCTTGATTTGTCAAAGCTACACATTGATTTGTCAGAGCTACACCTTGATTTGTCAAAGCTACACCTTGATTTGTCAGAGCTACACCTTGATTTGTCAGAGCTACACCTTGATTTGTCAGAGCTACACCTTGATTTGTCAAAGCTACACCTTGATTTGTCAGAGCTACACCTTGATTTGTCAGAGCTACACCTTGATTTGTCAAAGCTACACCTTGATTTGTCAGAGCTACACCTTGATTTGTCAGAGCTACACCTTGATTTGTCAGAGCTACACCTTGATTTGTCAGAGCTACACCTTGATTTGTCAGAGCTACACCTTGATTTGTCAGAGCTACACCTTGATTTGTCAAAGCTACACCTTGATTTGTCAGAGCTACACCTTGATTTGTCAGAGCTACACCTTGATTTGTCAGAGCTACACCTTGATTTTTCAAAGCTACACCTTGATTTGTCAGAGCTACACCTTGATTTGTCAGAGCTACACCTTGATTTGTCAGAGCTACACCTTGATTTGTCAGAGCTACACCTTGATTTGTCAGAGCTACACCTTGATTTGTCAGAGCTACACCTTGATTTGTCAAAGCTACACCTTGATTTGTCAGAGCTACACCTTGATTTGTCAGAGCTACACCTTGATTTGTCAGAGCTACACCTTGATTTTTCAAAGCTACACCTTGATTTGTCAGAGCTACACCTTGATTTGTCAGAGCTACACCTTGATTTGTCAGAGCTACACCTTGATTTGTCAAAGCTACACCTTGATTTGTCAGAGCTACACCTTGATTTGTCAGAGCTACACCTTGATTTGTCAAAGAGCGGCAAAGGTCATTAAAGCCATAACGCTAGTGACTAAATGGATACTATACTAATAGCAGGCCTCTGTCCTCACCAGCTGATAGTGGTCCAGCTGCGGTCCCTTATCGTGCACCATAAACCACCAGGCAGCGGCGCCAACAGTGGCGCAGCCAACATAGGTGCCAATCACAATGTAGCGCAGGAATAGCCACTTGGAGATGAGCGGCTCTCTGGTGGTCCTTGGCGGCTTGTCCATGATGTCCAGGTCGGGCGGGTTGAAGCCCAGAGCGGTGGCCGGCAGGCCGTCAGTCACCAGGTTCACCCACAGCAGCTGCACTGGGATCAGGGCCTCGGGCAGGCCGAGGGCGGCAGTCAGGAAGATGGACACAACCTCGCCGATGTTGGATGAGATCAGGTAGCGGATGAACTGCTTTGTGTTGTTGTAGATGGCGCGGCCTGTTGAAAGTTGCATTGAATATTTATTGATGCTTTAACCTATATTTATAAGCTTTCATGCAAGCTGTGGCCAGTCTCAATCTATAGACCCAGTCATTT
>NIVC01001271.1:15000-178632 GCA_002269645.1 Macrostomum lignano
TCGGTGGCCTCTCCCACTTTCTCATACTGTTTCTTGTGCTCATTATAATCGATGCCGGAATCGTTGCATAGCGAGCAGATGTTGGCCAACTCAACCAGGGTGTTGTGCTTGCCGCAGTCAACGCTTTGGCCGTTCATCAGTACATCGCCTTCTGGCGCGTACTTGGAGCCGGTGATTTCGAAGTGCGTCACCTCCGGTTTAGCATCGGCCTTGCCGACTACAAACATGCGGCAGACGGTCATCTGGTTGGTGGTGAGGGTGCCGGTCTTGTCCGAGCAGATCACGGATGTGCAGCCCAGGGTCTCAACGGAGGGCAGGGACCGGACGATGGCGTTCTTCTTAGCCATGCGGCGGGTGCCGAGGGCCAGGCAGGTGGTGATGACGGCCGGAAGGCCTTCCGGGATGGCTGCCACGGCCAGGGCCACGGCTATCTTGAAATAATAGATGGCCCCCTTCAGCCAGGAGCCGCCGTGCACAGGATCGTTGAAGTGGCCAATGTTGATGATCCAGACGGCCACGCAGATCAGGGTGATCACCTTGGACAGCTGGGTGCCGAACTCGTCCAGCTTCTGCTGCAGCGGAGTCTTCTCGTCTTCCGTGGACATCATCTGCGGGGGATTGGGTAGCCACACACTGAATACACTGCAGGGGATTGGGTAGCCACATACTGAATACACTGCAGGGGATTGGGTAGCCACACACTGAATACACTGCAGGGGATTGGGTAGCCACACACTGAATACACTGCAGGGAATTGGGTAGCCACACACTGAATACACTGCAGGGAATTGGGTAGCCACACACTGAATACACTGCAGGGAATTGGGTAGCCACACACTGAATACACCGCAGGGAATTGGGTAGCCACACACTGAATACACTGCAGGGAATTGGGTAGCCACACACTGAATACAGTGCAGGGGATTGGGTAGCCTCACACTGAATACAGTGCAGGGGATTGGGTAGCCTCACACTGAATACAGTGCAGGGGATTGGGTAGCCACACACTGAATACACTGCAGGGGATTGGGTAGCCTCACACTGAATACACTGCAGGGGATTGGGTAGCCTCACACTGAATACAGTGCAGGGGATTGGGTAGCCACACACTGAATACAGTGCAGGGGATTGGGTAGCCTCACACTGAATACACTGCAGGGAATTGGGTAGCCTCACACTGAATACAGTGCAGGGGATTGGGTAGCCACACACTGAATACACTGCAGGGAATTGGGTAGCCACACACTGAATACACTGCAGGGAATTGGGTAGCCACACACTGAATACACTGCAGGGAATTGGGTAGCCACACACTGAATACACTGCAGGGAATTGGGTAGCCACACACTGAATACACTGCAGGGAATTGGGTAGCCACACACTGAATACACTGCAGGGAATTGGGTAGCCACACACTGAATACACTGCAGGGAATTGGGTAGCCACACACTGAATACACTGCAGGGAATTGGGTAGCCACACACTGAATACACTGCAGGGAATTGGGTAGCCACACACTGAATACACTGCAGGGAATTGGGTAGCCACACACTGAATACACTGCAGGGAATTGGGTAGCCACACACTGAATACACTGCAGGGAATTGGGTAGCCACACACTGAATACACTGCAGGGAATTGGGTAGCCACACACTGAATACACTGCAGGGAATTGGGTAGCCACACACTGAATACACTGCAGGGGATTGGGTAGCCACACACTGAATACACTGCAGGGAATTGGGTAGCCACACACTGAATACACTGCAGGGAATTGGGTAGCCACACACTGAATACACTGCAGGGAATTGGGTAGCCACACACTGAATACACTGCAGGGAATTGGGTAGCCACACTGATTTTACCTGGTCGCGAATCTTGCCAATCTCAGTATTGACCCCGGTGCCAACCACAACGCCGCGGCACTTTCCGGCGGCAACGTTTGTGCCAGAGAATAGCATGTTCTTCTTGTCCTGATTGACAGCTCGCTTATCGTCAACACATTCAGTGTGCTTAATAACTGAAACTGATTCTCCGGTTAGAATGCTCTGATCAATTCGGATAGTTGTAGAGAAGATCTTAGTGATGCGAATATCGGCGGGAACTTTGTCGCCGACGGCCACTTCGACAATGTCGCCGGGCACGAGTTCGGTAGCGCGAATCTGTTGAATGCCGCTGTGAGAAGCGCGCTGCACTTTGGCAATTTCGGGCTCGTATTCTTTCAGGGCTTCAATGGCCGACTCAGCGTTGCGCTCCTGCCATACGCCAACGATGGCGTTGGCGATTAGGATTAACAGAATGACGATTGGCTCCACGAAGGCGGAGATGGACTCTTCCTGGTCCTTCTCGAAGCAGGCCAGGCACTGTTTAGAGGGGGGGGGCGAGGTGGGAAGATGGAGTGAACTGCACGGGTTTTCAAGATAAGCGCTGAATGACGGCTGAACTATGAGTCTGAGGACTGGGATGAGGGTGAATGGAGGCTGATGACTGGGATGAGGGTGAATGGAGGCTGAGGACTGGGATGAGAGGGTGTATGGAGGCTGAGGACTGGGATGAGGGTGAATGGAGGCTGAGGACTGGGATGAGAGGGTGAATGGAGGCTGAGGACTGGGATGAGGGTGAATGGAGGCTGAGGACTGGGATGAGGGTGAATGGAGGCTGAGGACTGGGATGAGGGTGAATGGAGGCTGAGGACTGGGATGAGGGTGAATGGAGGCTGAGGACTGGGATGAGGGTGAATGGAGGCTGAGGACTGGGATGAGGGTGAATGGAGGCTGAGGACTGGGATGAGGGTGAATCGAGGCTGAGAACTGGGATGAGGGTGAATGGAGGCTGAACTATGAGGAGTCTGAGAACTGGGATGAGGGTGAATGGAGGCTGAACTATGAGGAGTCTGAGAACTGGGATGAGGGTGAATGGAGGCTGAACATGAGGAGTCTGAGAACTGGGATGAGGGTGAATGGAGGCTGAACTATGAGGAGTCTGAGAACTGGGATGAGGGTGAATGGAGGCTGAACTATGAGGAGTCTGAGAACTGGGATGAGGGTGAATGGAGGCTGAACATGAGGAGTCTGATGACGAAATGCAGCCGAGCTACAATAACTAAAATGACCAGAATGAAGACAAATTAAAGCTTAACATACAAACGAGATGACGGCGGCAATCAGCAGAATCTTCACGAGCAGATCATCGAACTGTTCGAGCACAAGCTTCCAGAGTGGCTTTTGCTCTTCTGGCGGCAGCTCTAAAAAATCGAAGCAAATTTATAAGTTACACTGTGCAGATAAATTACAATATGATTATGATATAATACTTACCATTTGGTCCATACTTTTCAAGAGCACGTTTGATCTGATCATCAGTGAGGCCCTCTTCCTCATTTACATTAAAGTACTGCAGGCACTCTTTGGGAGACTTGCAAAACGCATATTCCATGATGGCTATTGATTGTTTTCACCAATTTTGATTGCGTTGATTAGCTGCAATATTTTAAAAGGGCATTCCATATAGTATATTTATATTCATATTAGGATAGAAATATGATAAATAATAATATTGTAAAGTGATCAACAAAAATATAAATAATATAATTTACAATTAATTTACAAGTTTGCAACCTTTAAAAGACCTAAAAGATTATTACCAAAAACATAGACATGGTGCCACCTACCCAATTTCATCCTAGCTGGTTTGAAGGTTGGGCTATAATATATTGATTCCTGGGAAACATTTCTCCATTTCTTCTCCTGTCCCTGCTGTTTGGTTGGGACCAACTGTGAGCCACAATAAATTATAAAGCCTTGTCTCTTTTCATTGAAGACCACTGTTGGTTGCAACAGAAGGGTAGCAGGAATCCAAAGTGGTTGGTATGAGAGGCCTTTAAAAACCACCAAAAATGACTTGTTTCAACTGACACTGCAATGTTGGTGATCACTATACTATACTATAGTAATACCATTATTAATACCATTAACAATAATCAAGAAGGCCTATATAGTTTTTTCTTTATTTATTGCTTATTTAAGCATTTGAAATATTTTATTAAATAATAAATTTCCTTAAGACTTTAAGTCCTTTAAGACTTTAAGTCCTAAGCCTCCTGAATTCAATCTATTGTAACCTAATCTAGTCTATTAGTGCACATACTATATGGTTTTCATGCTTTTTAGTACATATGCTTTTAAGTGCCTTGTTACCAAAAGCAATTTTGGTATCCTAGATTGCTTTTTGGTGCCTTAGTTTATGACCAGGGTCTAGATCATATAGTAGTATACACTGAAACAAGAATCCTATCTTAGCTAAATATATGCCAATGTATACCAAAAACAAAAATTTCCCTACAAATGTATGCCAAAAGTTTCTCCTAAAAAGTCATCTGGTTTTCATGAGCTGAGCTTTCTAAAAAAGGTTTTTGTACAAAAAGTCTTTTTAAAATATTATGAATCTTTCAGTTTAAACAAATTTAAATTTTACCTAAAATAATAATGCAAAATTTATGTTTTTAGCAATAATTTTTACTAATTGTATTTATTGTAAATTTTAAAGAAACAAAAAGTTTATCACTGACTTTTTATAGACTATATGAAATTTCTTCTGTTTTACATTAAAGTGTTAATTTACAATATAATTTTCATGCACAGCATGATTTTTTCACCAAAATTTATATGCCAAAAAATTGTATGAATTTTTTGTATACCAAAATTTGTATGCCAACTTTAAAAGGGGTTGTTTGTATGCCAGAATTTTTTGGACACTGGAATTCCAGAATATGCAGGAATTTTCTGGCATATATATAACTTTTCAAAGTCTAGGTTTATGATGCCTAAATAATAAAGTAATCTTATAACAAGATAATAAATGTTTTCTAAAACTTCTTAGTTAGGTAACAATGATATCTAACAATGATTTTATATATAGTTTTTATCAAAACTATGAAATGTGACAAATATCTTAGTACCAATTTGATTTTTTGAGTAACATGCAATCATGTTTTGGTTTCTCAATAGATTTAAATAGTAGAGTCAACTTAACAAAGTGAATAATACTTTAGTTATTTAAAGTAAGAATGTACTGCAATTGAAAAAATTATTTTTGTTTCTAATTCAAATTTATAATTTAAGCATTGAAAAGCAAACTGGGGCACCAAAGTGCTAGGCACCAAAAAGCATAAGCACCAAAGTGTGGATACCCTATAGATTTGATCTAATCCTCCTATACATAAAGCAAATGAATCTTACTTGCATAGCATAGCATATACTTAGGACTAGGCCTATAGCATAGAAATAGTATATAAATACTATAAAATATAGATATGGCCTAGCAAAATCGTGAATAGGCCTATATTTTTTCAAAAAATGATAGGCTACTCCACCTTGTGACTATGGTATTGCTTAGGGCCTAGTGTAGTAATCACTGATTGAATACAATTTCATAAAGGTTAAATTAAAATTGTTGTTATTTGCTTGGCTTGTCATCTAACGTGTTGTGTTCATCTAACTTGTCAACTTACGTGTTGTTTGTATGTATGTGTATGTAACGTAACTTTTCCTAGGCTATTTGGAACTCAGCGTTGAAACTTATATAGGAAAACTGCAAACTTATGATAAAAATTTGATGAATTGTAGCTTGACAGAGATGATATTGATAGATTGTTGTTGAAAGAAGAGAATTTTGATGGAATTTAGTTTCATGAAAAGAATTAAATGAAGGTGAGGGTGAGAACATATATGAGATATGAAAATTGATAGCAGAGAAGAGAGAGATAAAAAGAAGAGAGAAAGAGAAAGTAGAGAAGAGACAATAAAAGGGTAGAAATTAGATATGAGAAGAAGGGAAAGAGAAGACAGGAGAGGGTAGACATGAAGGATGAGGGAGAAGAGATAAATAAGGGAGTAGAAAGAGGATAGGAGGGAGAGGAGAGATAGGTGAGAGGAGAAGGAATAGAGGAAAGAGAAATGAGACAAGGGAAAAAAGAGAAAAAGAGAGATAAAAGATCAGAAATGAGAAAGATGGAAGTGTAGAGAAGAGGAGAAAGAATTAGTGAGGAGAAAGAAGAGGGTAAAAATGAGAGCAAAGGGTGCAGACACAAGACTAAAAGCTAGATAAGAGATGAAAAATACAACAGTAGAAACCATAGTCTGGATCATGCTAGGTGCACGCCTGAACAAAAATTGAATAATTACAAATGCATGCCATTTGTCAAAACTATGCCAGTGTTACAACAATAAAACAATAAATGACCTTTTTTACATTTTGACAATAAATGATCTTCTTTTAATTGCATGATAGACCCCTACTAACAGATAATTTAGTTGAAAGTTTGAAATTTATGCTTAAAATTTAACTTCTGGAAATGAGAGTTCTTTCCCTATCTCCTCCAAAGGAGGAGTTCCACTCATTATTAATATTGATTATATAGTTCTAGTATGCAATATCTCTAACTATAAAAATCAAAACTCTGTATGTCTGTCTGTCTATAGACAATTTTGATCAATATGGATTCCCAAACCACTCAACCAAATTATACCAAATTTTCCACCTACCCTAAACTCACTACAGAAAATGTCTTAGGCTACCTTAAAATTTCCTAAACTCAAGTCTTCCTACCTAAAAGTTGAAAAAACTGAACAAAATGCACATTTTTTTCACTAAATCCTTTATAGTGCCGTACCAGTTTTACCAATACTCTTCAAATTTGACACGAACAATCTTCAACTATTTTGACACAATTGTATAAAACTTTAAGTCTCAAAATTAATCCTGAATGGCGCTGTGCACTTTTTTCAGCAAGACAGCCACCCCAACCTCTGCCCGCCTGCCTCTCTTTCTTGATCTGGGCCTAGACGTGTAAAAGGGGTTGTAAAATTGACTAACTTTTGACTGCCATAAGTTTGCTCCATGTAAAGCGATTGACTTCAAATTTGATACAATTTCTTTTTGACTCATTCTCTATAATTTTTAAACTCTCTAACTCAATTAGAACAGAAACTGTAAGCATGTGAAGTTTGTCTGCTATTTTTGTTGTTTGTGCCACTCACTCACTCATTCCTCCAGAGCCAGACCAAGGCTCAGGCAATAGGACTGAATGTACATAGCAAATGTATAGTGTTTTGGAATAACTTTATTTATAGCCTTCTCTGCACCCCCGTGTAGAGGCTACATTTAGCCATGACAGTTAAGTGAGAAATTCTAACCACTGCCCTCTGTATTGGCAAACTCTGTAGCAGTTTAACAGTGGATGGCAATTGGCAAATCAAGGCAATCCAGCATGGTTTGCATTTGTAAAAGTGAAAGATTTATGAAAAGGCGATGGAATGCAACAAAACCCTACTAAATTATTCACACCATAGAAATTTAAAGTTTCTTTTAGAAGTACTTTAAATTTTAAATGGCCTAAGAAATGCATATTTCCTTGGTTGTTAGACTGATGCAGACTGAAGTGGAACTAAAAAGATAGAAGATAAAAGGAGAGATGAGGGAGTGAGAATGATATGAGAGAGAGAGAGAGAGAGAGAGAGAGAGAGAGAGAGAGAGAGAGAGAGAGAGAGAGAGAGAGATAGAGAGAGAGAGAGAGAGAAAGAGAGATAGAGAGAGAGAGAGAGAGAGAGAGAGAGAGAGAGAGAGAGAGAGAGAGAGAGAGAGAGAGAGAGAGAGAGAGAGAGAGAGAGAGAGAGAGAGAGAGAGAGAGAGAGAGAGAGGGAGGGAGAGAGAGAGAGAGAGAGAGAGAGAGAGAGAGAGAGAGAGAGAGAGAGAGGAGAAGAGGGGAGAGAAGAGAATAGAGATGAGAGAGCAGAGCTACAGATGAGAGTAGAGAGGAGACAGCAAAGAGGAGAGCAGAGAGGACAGAGAAAAGAGGTGAAAGGAAAGATGGAGTAAAGGGAAGAGAGAAAAGATAAAGTTACATCTTTAAGATTGTAGAGATAAGAGAGGTATAAGGAGAGATGGGATATGAGAAGAGAGGTGAGGGAAGAAATGAGAGAAGAGGGAAGAGAGGAGAGAAGAAGGAAGAGAAGAGATGAGAGGAGAGAGAGAGAAGGGGGAAAGAGTACAGAGGAGAGATGATAGAATAGAGGAGAGAGTTAAGAGAAGAGAGAAAAGAATAGAGAGGAGAAAGAAGAGACGAGAGAAGAAGGAAAGAAAGAAGAAAGAAGAGGAGAGAAAATGAAAAAGTAGAGAGGAGAGAGAAAAGAAGAGAGAAGAGATGAGATAAGAGATATGAAAGAGAAGAGAGATAAAGGAAGATACGAGAGAAGGTGGGAGAGAGGAGAAGAGAGAGAAAACAAAAGAGTAGAGAGGAGAGATGAGATGAGAGAGAAAACAAAAAATTAGAGAGGAGAGAGGAGAGGAGAGAGAAAAGAAGAGGCAAGAGATGAGATAAGAAAAATGAAAGAGAAGAGAGATGAGGGAATATACGAGAGAAGAGAGGAGAGAGGAGAGATAAGAGATGAAGGACAAGAGAGAAGAGACGATAGAAATTTTAAAGGATCCAAGGGATATAGGGAAAGTCAGGTAGAGGCTAGAGTTTGCCAATAGGCCTACATGTTTTAGAGTCAAACAGACATTGCCTGACATTCTGCATAGTACCCCAGCCAACAATATCAAATGTTTGCCTTAAATCCAAATTTTACACAAATGTACTCCATTTTATGTCTACCTCTATCCTGCTAACTATTAACAAATTTTTGTTTGTATATGGCCTTAGATTTCAGAATACATGCAAAAGTAGTTCCAGGGATTGGAATTCCTTGGGTTTAAAATCTGCGGGTTTCAACAGCTTGTATGAATATATTCTATAATATAGCTATAGGCTCTAGGCTAATCTATATAGGCCTAATATAATTTTTAAATAAGGCCTAGAAAATTATCCCTTTAAATGCAATATAAGCCAAGAAAATTAGGCTACAAATTTAGAAAGGCCCTAATATAATAGGCCAACAATAGATGGACTAGGCCTAGTGGCCTAATGTCTAAAAAATAACAATAATTAGAATAATACTAAAATAGTGTAGTCCCTAGACCATAGGCCTATCAATGCTGTAGGCCTAGCAAACAGCACATGAGCACAGCCAAATTCCTCTTTTCTAAGTCCAATCTTTAGACTTAATGACTCAAATTGTGTAGTGTCGAGCAAGCAAAAGTAATGTAGGCCTATTTGTCAATTTGTGCAGAGTTAATTTTATTATTGGAGCTAGCTATATCATATAAGTATGGAGTTTATAATAATACATCTGTTGCTGATAAAAATCAGTTGGTGCAGGTTGCTACTGATATAATAAACTAAGAGGCTAAGACGCCAAAAATCCACGTCTCAAAGTGAAGACAAGTTCATCGTCATCACTGCTGAAATAACACGTCGTCATCGTCGTCGTTTGAATCAATTCATATCTTCCACTCCACTTTTGAAATTCAAATCAGAATATAACAGGTGTAAAAAGTAAAACAAAACCTTAATGTAACTTTGCTTACTTGTAACAAAAATAAATAAAAACAAACCAATTACTAATACTAAAGTTTTTTCATCACCCATATGCTAAAAATTCAAAACATCTGTCAAGTAGAGTGCCTTTCGTTTGTGGAGAGAGCCATGCAGTTAATACGATTGCCTTGAATCGGGCCCTATCGCGAAGAATTTGACTTACTGCATTTAGATTTCAATGGGCTGCGTCTGGTGGTAAACTTAAATAATTTTATGGCATTAAAAATATTTTAAATGACTGTTACCGCGTACGGACTGCTTAAAAGTAATTAAACAATTGATTCTCTGTTAAAGGGTACACATGTAGTGTAATCTTAGCGTACATTACATCCTCGTTCCTCCCTCAAAGCTTTAAGCTTGAAACTGCAACAAGCCATGCTGTACAAGGATGAGAATTGGGCAATGATATACATTAGAAAGCTCTTATTAAATAGAAAGTGAAGATAATGAAGAGAAATTGCTAATCGCTAATCCCAAGGTACTTTTATGGGTAAAACGCATAGCTGTCAAAGCTGTCACACGCTTGAGTGAACACGAACAATAGGCTCTGACCTCATAAATCTTGATGGCCTGTCAAAATGATGAGAAAAAAAGCTACCGCCCGCATCCTCTCAGACCATCTGGCGCCCGCTTCAACACTGAGTGAGGCGCAGGTGGCTGTCAGACAAACTTTGAAAGCGATGATTTATGACCCAAAAAGCTGCGCCTATGTTATTATGACTACTAGTATGACCAGACATTATATCTAGTATAGATTCTATGAAAATTCGCAGAAAAAGGATAAAAATGCCCATTGCCCACTGTTAGTAGGCAAGTAAGTTTAGAGCCCATGCTAGCGTGGGATTTGGGAAAAAGTGCGTCCTCATCACCTACATGTTCTAGTGGTCAGAGCGTCGCACTTAATTACGATTTTAAGGTTGGGCCGGGGTTCGATTCCCGATCCTACTGGAACGATTTGTTTCTTGAGCTAGTTAACTCTGCATTTCTTCAGTTCAGCCAAGGTTAATTGGTCTGACCGGCACCCCCCCCCCCTCAGTCCTTGGACTGGACACAGCCGTACGCAGCCTTCAGATCATGCGCCGCGCAACCGCGCAATTGCTGTGGCTGAGCTTTCGGTTGGCACATCTGGCCATTAGGTGGTAACAAAGGAAGTGAAACAGTCGACCATATAATTTTACCCAGGCACAATATGTGAATTTGCGTTGTCCAATATGCCACAGTTACTTCCAAGGTACATTCAACCCATGTAAAATTTCATCATGTGACTCCTCTCCCACGTTTTTACTGTATTTATGCAGCCCTCCGTATCTTTGCATTAGCGTGAAATAATACTGACGATCCATCACGATCAAGTTATAATCAAGAATCCCTTAAGTCATCCCAGTCGCGATGATAGCAAAAACCCACACATATTTTATAAACTTTATCCGGCTAAATGCAAAAATACTCATAGTACATGTATTTATACACAATTTTATCCCTCACATTGTATCCCTTGTATTGAAATCATATTTATAATGCATAAAAAATAAGAAAGTACCCGCAGTACTAAAAATATGTGAAGCAAAGCCGGCCCTCATTGGTTGAGAGAGAATATTACTTCTATCGAGACTTATTGGCCAGGTGTGGAGATATAGGGTCTTGATTGGATGAAAGAAGCTGCAAGAGCATGCATTGGTCTGAAAAAAATATTTAAAGGGCTTTCGAATTATTCACTAGAAATATTCCTGCAAACATTTTTCCAATTTCCAATTCAAATTTTCTCAACCATTTAGCAATGATATCCTTTGTGCACGTCAGTTGTTATTACAACATCAGCGACGTCAAATGTATAGAACTGCAGTGGGGTCCGCCAACTGCCTACGGATCGGGCAAATTGGTAGCCTACACTGTTGTCATGGCAACCATACTGTTAGTTGGCGGCGTTGGAAACCTAGCAATCTGCGCCGTGATAGCTCGCACCAGGTACTTGCACACGGCAACAAACTTCTATTTAATGAGCCTGAGCGTCTCCGATCTGCTAGTGCTCATTGCCCGGCTGCCCTACGAGATCTACTCGCACTGGAGGCGCTACCCGTTCCCAGGTAGCGGCCTGCTGTGCGCCAGCTCGGGCTTCCTGGCCGAGGCCTGCACCAGCTGCTCAGCACTGACGCTACTGGCCTTGACAACTCAGCGCTACCTGGCGATCTGTCGGCCTACGCCAGCCGGAATCGGCATCGGCCGGTCCATCGCCCTGCTCTGGCTTGCCTCGGTCTGCCTGTCCGCCGCCATGACCACGCAGCTTGGCGTGGAGGTGCTGCTGCGCAACGACTCGAGCACGGGCTACTCGGCTAAGCCGCTGGTTGAATCTCGACTCTGCGACGTAGTAGAAACTCGACGAATACCGTACTCGTTCCTGGCCTCCTCCGTGCTGCTGTTCGGACTGCCGATGCTGCTGATGCTGTACATGTACCTGCGCATTGGCGCCGCTGTGCAGGGCTCGTTGCGACGCTACCCGCGCTTGCTGGGCCGACGCTACCGGACTGCCGGCGCCGCCGACCAGGAGAGACCCGCTAGCGGCCCTAGCAAGGGTCGCCGCGCGCTTGTCAAGCTGCTAGGTGAAGGATCTCCCTGCTTTCATGAGCATTTCATTGCATTTCATTGTCAGCAAATGGACGTATTTGCACGGAATCCCATGGGTTACTCGTTAATCCTCAGCCCTAGCGAACCCTGAAGATGGACCAGAAAGTCCTCTTTATTTGAGTCGGGGGAACAGTAAATGCGCCCGACCCTCACGCCTTGATCCCTGGGTTGCATTCCGTGCTTGACCTCTTTTAATCTAACACTTGTCATGCGGTTCATGGGGCTTGGGGGCCAAACCCCCAAGGCACAGAGAGTGTACATGCCTGACGATTAGAAAGTCAAAGGGCCGATGTACACCCTGTGTGAGCGGGTACCTCGTAATAGTGCGTGCGTACCTGCGTACATTATCCGTGTCTTATATTGTGCTCAGGAGTGACAGGAGCCAGCGAATCGGGCAAATTTACCTTAGCGCTAGTGGCGGGACGATGTCCTGCAATTTTTAAAACAGCTTGTAATTTTGACTTCGACGCCAACCCTCGCCTTGCAGCCGCTCTCGTGCTCGCATTCTTCTTCTGCTACGCTCCGTTTCATCTATCGCGCATTCTTGGCGACCTGGTGCAGCGAGAGTCCTACTGCCAGAGCTGCCTGGTGACAGCCGTCAATCAGACGCTTTACCTGGTCTCCGGGCTGCTGTACTTTGCCTCTTCCATCGCTAATCCGGTATTGTACAGCCTAATGTCCGCCAAGTTCCGCATGGCACTGCGCTCAGCAATCTACGACACTGTCGCGAGTCTCGGCTGCGTCCAACTTGGTCCCGGCGACGGCCACCGGCAGCGGGGTCGCCGACTGCTGAGACGACAACGTCGGGGCCAGTCGACAATGCGGTGGCACCGGCAGCGACATCAGGGCGATGAGGCCGCCAGTGACCACCCGGACGATGGAGGCGACCGACAGCGGCAGGGAAGGCTGATCGCGACTCTGCCGCTGCTGCCGCAACCGCCGCCACCGACTGCTGTACCGCTGGAGGAACTGTCTCTGAGCTAATGAAGCATTGAGAAGCACACGAGCACTGACATTCTTAACAACTCAACTCAAACTCTCAATTGCATCGAAACTATATACTCGAACGGATTGAGTACAATTACAGGGCACGCATAACGCTCGTAGTCGGTACTGCACGCAACTCCTCGCTAATTGGTTAGTTGCAAGCAGGCCCATGCCAGATATTGTTGTGGATCATGTGACTTAAAGCAAAAAGAAATTTCTCCGTCTAAGCATCGACGTAAATAAAAGAAATTGTCATTTCTAATGCAGTGCACGAGCACCTGATTCACTTTGAATCGCCTCGTATAACAGCCATAGCGTCAGTCCATCAGCGTTAACAACCACGCGTCCGTCACTCGATATAAAAATAGTTGACTAAAAGGCATCCCCGTCTGCTCAGGTAAGATTTCTTTTCCCCAACCTGACCACCGCCAGCCCCCTGTACTGGATTAAACAGGTGCAGAGCGTCATCGCATGACCAGCAGCTGTGTTCGTGACTTCGATAATAAATCAAAAGGCTCGTGCGGGAGCGGTCTCTCCCTCTCTGTCTCTTATCTCCACCGCACCGAGTCTGCTGCCTGCCCGTCTTCCGGAGTTCACCGCCGAGTGACTCCGAAATCCCAAATTATTTAGTCTGCGCCTCAAGCTGAGAACTTTATCGCTAAATACCCACCGCATTGTCGCGTATACTGACTGGATCGACTTTCATATGCATGCAGGGGCGTCGCCATAGATTTTATGGTGGTGGGACAGAGCCAACAATTATACTTGTACATGTACTTGACTAAATTCCTACATGTACATTATTTTCAGAATCGGTGTTGTCAGCGCTCATTTTAGCGCCACACGCACTCATTTTAGCGCCGCAGGCACTCATTTTAGCGCCACAGGCACTCATTTTAGCGCCGCAGGCACTCATTTTAGCGCCGCAGGCACTCATTTTAGCGCCGCAGGCACTCATTTTAGCGCCACAGGCACTCATTTTAGCGCCGCAGGCACTCTATTTTGGCGCCCTGCAAAAAAATTATTGATTTCCAGAAGGGGTCACAAGGTGGGGTGGGGGGGACAAAGCATTCGCATGTCCCCCAGATCTTTCACTGGGAGGGGACATATATCCTCCCTGTCCCCACGTTGGCGACGCCCCTGTGTACGTATCTGATAAGTTCAGCATAATAGATGGAAATTTCTTGAAAATGTCCGAAGGCCTCAATGAAAAGCTCAATTGTCATTGGTAACAATTGGCAACAGCTCTTCGGCGACATCATTCTAATCGTCAAGCATGTACACTGTCTGTGCCTTGGCGGTTGAATCGAACTGATCACTCTGAACTGCTCAGAAGGAACCGCTTGAAGAATCAAGGCCAAAGCAAAAATTGGCTTTTTTCTTGATGAGTTTCTTCACCGCTAGGCCCGAACAACAAAGCTGGGAATTACTTATTGTTGTCCTGCATAATGCAGCAGCAGCGGCCATCTCAGCACAGGCTAGTAGGCCTCATTTATTTTGATTAAAGCCTAGCATTGCTGTTGACCGGCTCGTCTGTCATTTTAATTTGTCAAAGCAAGAAGCGCTCGCTGTGCTTGGCTTGCCTACCTGCCTTGCATTGTGCCTCCTCAAGCTGCTAATTTGAGTAATGCAGACGTCGAGGTAATCACAATGATGAATGCTAGAATGGCGAGGATGCTGCGAGGGCCGGTAGTGTAACGCTTCCAGGACGCGGGACACGCATACATTGAGAAAACACCGCAAAATGTTGCACAAAATGGCAATACAATCGGTCATTGAATTAGTCCATTCATTTTTCCAAAGACAATCCGTATTAGCTGAGGTGTCAAACGACACTCAATGACACCTTTTCCGTTCAACTTCAACAAAACTCACATTCTATTTCATTATTCTATACATGTATTTACCTATTTCAACCGTCATTCAATTTCGGCATGCTGCATTTAAGGCTGTAACTGTTTGAGGCTCTCTATTGCATCCCTCTTTAAACTTAGTGCTCTCCTTCAAGTTCGCTTCCAGAAGACAATTTTGTTTTATGTACGGGAGCATACACTCAATTCATTTAAGATATTACCATACAAATCAGAAGAATGAGCGACGAGGTGATGTTTGAAGAAGCGGGAGATGGAGAAAAAATCGGTGACGAAGATGATGGAGTTGAACCCTGGGGTCCATTACGGACAGATGTCTGACGGAGACAGAACTGTGACGTTGCTAGTTTAAGTGGTCCCGCAAAAGGGCCGTTGGACTATAGTTTCCCTTGTAATTTCTCATTTTAATTTCTCTAATAGTTTATTTTAACGTTTACTTGTAGTAGCGTGCAAATAATCTGTATCAATTGCTAATTCACTGTGTATTTGGTAGGCCTCGCGTTCGTCTGTAAATTTTACCACGATCGATAATTTCAAGTTCTCTCGCCAGCCAATGAAAACTCTCCGCGTGTATATTGCTAGCCCTCTGCGCTCTTTATTAACCCCCCGTCTGGCGGCGGGCTGGGCGCCTCCCTACCCTCGCCTCCTCACTTCTGGCTTCGGGCGTCTGGCTCTCGTTTTCCTTCTCTCTCTTGGCTGCCTCGAGCCTCCTTATCTCTCGCCACGGCTCCTCTGTCTGGGCCAGCCTGTTCACACTCTGTACTCCACTGTGTACTGCCACGGCTAACGCCACTCTCACCGTTACTTATCTGCCTGTTTACTTACTGCTCACTGCCTTCACTGTGCTCATCGACATCACTCACTACGTTGCGTCGCCATTGTATCCTTCGCCTGCCACTCGACTTCATATTCTAACTACCTTCAAAACCATTGTTGCAGCCGCCAGTGTCCCAAAGCGCAATAAGTTCTGTATTGACATTACCAGTTTGAATACTGATCTCAACAATAAATTAACTACGGCAGTTTCCTGCCCTTATACGCCAAGTGCTCCGCTACACAATCCGCTTTGCAAGAATTGACTTCAATTCATTTTGGGACTACGACTTACGACAACTCTCGTAAAACGGCCCTTCTAAGGGTCATAGCCTCTACGCCCATAACGTGACAGAACCCACCTTCTTGACGCGCATGAGAAAGGACAGGGATGTGTCCATCTGGCGCAACTCATAAAGCCGCTTCTGCCTCTGCTCTCAGACCTTCATGTTGAAATTGAATGCAGAATCCCGAAATTGAATGAGAAATCGGCATGCAGGAGCAAGTTTTGTCCATAGACAAATTAGCGCCATTACTATAGTATGAAATAGAATATCCAATTACCGAAATTGAATGTCAGCTTGCCGAAATTGAATGCGAGTTTTGTTGAAATTGAACGGAAAAAGGTGTAAATAATTAGTCTGGGATTAAAAGTCGAGCACGCTAGTTCGTGAATACAAGTCGAATTTGGGTTAAATTAGTATTGTAAATTTGACGAACTACAAATACTAAAGCACTATATTTGGGCCACCCTCTCCCAGTTTTTATTGGCTCCGAGAATTTTGTTTATGGTCAAAGCCCACAGATCTGACGAGTTACCGCAAAAAAATCAGATGGTGTTCAATAGAAAGCACAGATGGAATAACTAATGGATATGTCACTCGCAAGTAAAGTTGTGAAAAAATAGAGCGTCTACTATTTTTCAGTAGTTTGTCTGCGCAGCGCCACTTAAATTTAATGTGGCAGCTAAAATCTCCTTTCATTCCTAGTTTATGACCTCAAAGAATATGGGGGTTAGGAATCAATAACAAGCATTTAACTCGATGTACACAAGTAAGCACCCAATCCAGCTCAGCCAATGAGAGAGCAGTAAGTAGAGAGGTCAGAGTTAGATGGACGAAACTGAGACTAGGGAAAGACAGGCCCAAACTCGCTCAGCCAATGAGAGAGCTGTAAAGAGAGAAGTCAGAGTCAGAAGTCAAAGTCAAGCAAAGTTGGCAAGAGGAAAGCCAAAATTTTTATCGGCCTGGCTGGGGCACCAACCCCGTTTCTCTATACACACAAACTGGATTTGGGTTTTTCAAGTTTTCCTGAAATCTTCAATCTTAAATTCATAATTCATTTCTTTGTAAATAATTTCGAGTCTGAGGCATTCCTAGAAGTCCGCTTTTAAAAAACGCTAATTTTACTACTGAAAAAGAGTAGACAAGCGCATTTTTTCGACATACACAACTAGTTATTCTAGTATCTGCGATCGAAAATAGGTTAAAAAATCAGATACATTTATCGAGTGGCTCATCCAGTACTTTAGTTAAGATCTGTGATCCAGTCCGTCGCATAGCTCGTTATCTAAGACTCTTCCTCAGCTGATTCGTTCAATCGACATGCTGGTCATGTGCTTGGCGCAGGCCACTTGGCAGTTGCTGCGAAAGCTGACCTTGTCATTGGCTGACAGATCAAGCAGCTCGTAGAAGTTGCAGAACTGGTACTTGCTGTTGTTCTTGAAGCACAGGAGATTCCTGTTGTTATGCAGCTCAATGGAAGCGCTCATGTTGCCACAAGCTGTATTACATGCAGTGTGACACGCTATCTGCGAGTGAGATGGTGAAGATTGGGAATATTTTTGCACTGCGCTTACTGCTAATCGGTATCGTAGAAAAAGAAATTTGAACGAATGGTCAATCGATTTCGACGGTAAAGGGATATCTAATCTCTCTGGGAATTTGCTAATCTATATCCTACAAACAGGAAGCAATACAATGGATTGCTAAGCTAATCTATAGCCTACAAACAGGAAGCAATACAATGGATTGCTAATCTATATCCTACAAACAGGAGGCAATACAATGGATTGCTAATCTATAGCCTACAAACAGGAGGCAATACAATGGATTGCTAATCTATAGCCTACAAACAGGAGGCAATACAATGGATTGCTAATCTATAGCCTACAAACAGGAGGCAATACAATGGATTGCTAATCTATATCCTACAAACAGGAGGCAATACAATGGATTGCTAATCTATAGCCTACAAACAGGAGGCAATACAATGGATTGCTAATCTATATCCTACAAACAGGAAGCAATACAATGGATTGCTAATCTAGTCCATATACACAGAACATTGGCATTCACTTGAGCGGTGATGCGGAAGCTCCCGCTCAGCAGAACTCGTACAGAACTGTTTTGCTCCAGTCGATACGAGGGACCCAAGCTCGAGTCGAGTCGCTCGCCCAGCGGCAGACGGCAGTCGGAACCGTCCGGGCAGGAGTAAAGTTGGCCGCTCGCGTTGTTAGGGCAGGGCAGCACGACAAGACTGATTAGGTCCTGCGAGCAGTGAGGGTGTTTAGCGCACTTATAGTGTAGATAGCGTGTAAATATTAATTAGGCATGTAAATATTAATTTACACGCATGCTCTTACACTCCATTTTAAATTTACTCTGAAAATTCTCAAACTACTGATCGAATACGCTGGTCCTTCTTGCCACGACAACTCAAAAGCCCATCTTCAGCCATGACATTTCACAACTTTCGCTTAAGCCTTGCCGTCTCAGCAACTTCCCATTGAGCCATTTAGTTTTTAGTTACAGCCACAGGCTGTGTGCACCGTGCCTTTTTGCACTTTTAGCGACATTTGTCGCACAACCGGCGAGAGGCATTACCCTTCTGTCAGCTCACCTGAGCAGAAGCGCGCGGAAACGTACATGTGTACACATTCATAGGACAGGCACACTCACACAGGAGTGTACAGCGGCTCTAACTTTATTTATCGTTAGGCATGTACACTTTACTATGCCAATTAGGGGTTGGCCCACAAGGCCCTCAAAGCTCGTAATTGCACGAACAGACCCAAGCCGAGATTCCACTATCCACTGCAATTGAACCTCAGCAACTCCCCATTGAGTCATTGAACCACAGCAACTCCCCACTGAACCACAGCAACTCCCCACTGAACCTCAGCAACTCCCCATTAAACCACAGCAACTCCCCATTGAACCTCAGCAACTCCCTATTAAATCTCAGCAACTCCCCATTGAACCTCAGCAACTCCCTATTAAATCTCAGCAACTCCCCATTGAGCCATTGAACCACAGCAACTCCCCATTGAGCCATTGAACCTCAGCAACTCCCCATTGAGCCTCAGCAACTCCCTATTAAACCTCAGCAACTCCCCATTGAGCCTCAGCAACTCCCTATTAAACCTCGGCAATTCCCCATTGAACCTCAGCAACTCCCTATTGAACCTCAGCAACTCCTTATTGAACCACAGCAACTCCCTATTGAACCACAGCAACTCCCTATTGAACCACAGCAACTCCCTATTGAACCTCAGCAACTCCCCATTGAGCCTCAGCAACTCCCCATTGAGCCTCAGCAACTCCCCATTGAACCTCAGCAACTCCCCATTGAACTTCAGCAACTCCCCATTGAGCCTCAGCAACTCCCCATTGAACCACAGCAACTCCCTATTGAACCTCAGCAACTCCCCATTGAGCCTCAGCAACTCCCCATTGAGCCTCAGCAACTCCCCATTGAACCTCAGCAACTCCCCATTGAACCTCAGCAACTCCCCATTGAGCCTCAGCAACTCCCTATTGAACCACAGCAACTCCCTATTGAACCTCAGCAACTCCCCATTGAACCTCAGCAACTCCCCATTGAGCCTCAGCAACTCCCCATTGAGCTAAGGCAACACTTGAATGACTTGCCTGCCGGCTCGCAGCCGAGGGTCTCAGCCAAGTCCAACCTACGCTGCACTCCAGCCCGACAACAAACAGGCAAGTGACGAAACACTGCAGCAGCGGCAGCACTAGCAGGCGACAGCGGCACTTGCTGATCTCCTCGGCATTGTCGTACAGCTGCTCGGGATTGGCGTTGGGCTCCATCTGAGCTGTCTGTGTCAAGAATTCGCACTGCAAGAAAGCTGTTTAACTCCCAGCGCAATGCAGAGCCAAGCTGCAATACTTGCCTGTTTAAATATAGGGCCAGCAATTACTGCAAGGTGTGCCCGCATGGCAACTGGCAACAGGAAGTCACACTTAAGACCTGTACTGTATTAGCAATTACTCGTAACCTTATCCAAGATGCTACTTTGGATCATGTAGATAGCAGTCGAGAGAAGCGAAGTTCGCTTGGCGAATTTCAATTTGCATCATCAAGTTGTTTAATGCGCATTGTAAATTCTTCTTTGATTTGGGTCAGCGGAGTGACGTAACTACCAAAGGCATATTCGCAAGACTTACAGATTTTTATATCGTGACGACGCTTTTAAGATATATTATGATTTCATATGCAGACAAAAAGTTCACATTATCAATAACTTGCTTTCACATGTTCAACTGGAACTGCTAGTAATGAGTAATTAACTCGGCTGCATATTGCAACGGTGACACCCGGAGGAGCAGCACAGAGACTAAACCCGAATCGCCAGTTAAAAAAACACGCGCACATCTGGACACAAAATTTACTTAATTACAATAGACATATTTTACATTTAAGCTACATAATATTATTATCAAATAATGCAAGCAAAACGGGGCACGCGTACAATAAAAAACTGCCTATGCATTTAAATATTTTGCAGCATACTCTACTCAGTGCAGTAGTAGTACTTGTAGCTCATCAATGAAAATTAACGACATAAAAAGCGAGAGCCAGGAAAAGGAAACAACAGCAACATCAGGGATGTGTTGTGTTCTTCTTAGTAACCGGGCGGCGGCGGCGGCGGCGGCGGCAGTCGCATTCCGTGGCCGCCGTAGCCGCCGACACCTGGCGGAGGCGGCAGCCAGGACTGCGACGGAGGCCGCGGCGGCGGGAAGCGCGGCCGGGACGGCGCCGCTCGCCACGCCGGACCGGCCGACGAGCCCGGCGGCGGCGGTGGAGGCGGCGGATGCCGGTTCCCGGGCTGAAACGGCGGGCCGTGCCAGTTGCGCGGCCCACCAGGACCGGCTCCGTAGCCTGGATGGTGCTGCTGCTGATGATGCTGCTGCTGATGATGCTGCGGCCCGGCAATGGCCAGAGGCGGCCGGGGCTGTCCGCCATAGTAGGACGGCCTGCCGTATCCGCCCTGCGGCGGGCCGAAGTTGCGCGGCGGCGGCCCTCCCCCGCCAGAAGCGGAGAATCCGCCAGACGGCGTCGGCGCCGGAAAGCGCCGAGGCCCCGGGCCGCTGCCGCCAGCACCGAAGCTGCTGGTTGCTACCGACGCGGCGGTGTACGTTGAATTGGCTGACGCAGCAGTGGAGGACGAGGCTGTACTGACGCCGAGCTCCTGCATGAGAGCCGAGTACTCGCTGTCCATCTCCTTCTGCTGATGTTGGGCGCCAGGGCCTCCGCCGCCGCTGCCAGGCCCGCCTGCGTTATCGCTGCCGCCGCCGCCGCGTGGTGCCCGACAATCCTTGGCGAGATGGCCGGCGCCGCCGCAGTTGGTGCAGACAATCTGGTTGGTGATGATGTCGGAGGCTTCGGCCAGCTGGCGCAGTTTAGCCAGGCCTTCGTCTTCGCGCAGGGTGCCGTTGAACAGGGCCAGCTCGCGGAGCTGCTTCCGCCTCAGTTCGTTGTTCTCCTCCGGCTGCTCGATGCCTGAGGGCGGGGATGAGCGGAGCGGCGCCCCGGGGATGACTGCTTGCTTGGTGCATCAAATCCACCCCTATTTCAGACGTTCAATCTATCAAATCCGCCCCTATTTCAGACGTTCAATCTATCAAATCCGCCCCTATTTCAGACGTTCAATCTATCAAATCCGCCCTTATCTCAGACGTTCAGTCTATCAAATCCGCCCCTATCTCAGGTGTTCAGTCTATCAAATCCGCCCTTATCTCAGACGTTCAATCTATCAAATCCGCCCTTATCTCAGACGTTCAATCTATCAAATCCGCCCTTATCTCAGACGTTCAATCTATCAAATCCGCCCCTATCTCAGACGTTCAATCTATCAAATCCGCCCTTATCTCAGACGTTCAATCTATCAAATCCGCCCTTATCTCAGACGTTCAGTCTATCAAATCCGCCCCTATCTCAGGTGTTCAGTCTATCAAATCCGCCCCTATCTCAGGTGTTCAGTCTATCAAATCCGCCCCTATCTCAGCTGTTCAGTCTATCAAATCCGCCCCTATCTCAGGTGTTCAGTCTATCAAATCCGCCCCATATCAGGTGTTCAATCTATCAAATCCGCCCCTATCTCAGGTGTTCAGTCTATCAAATCCGCCCCACATCAGGTGTTCAATCTATCAAATCCGCCCCTATTTCAGGTGTTCAGTCTATCAAATCCGCCCCATATCAGGTGTTCAGTCTATCAAATCCGCCCCTATTTCAGGTGTTCAGTCTATCAAATCCGCCCCATATCAGGTGTTCAGTCTATCAAATCCGCCCCATATCAGGTGTTCAGTCTATCAAATCCGCCCCTATTTCAGACGTTCAATCTATCAAATCCGCCCCTATTTCAGGTGTTCAGTCTATCAAATCCGCCACTATCTCAGGTGTTCAATCTATCAAATCCGCCCCTATCTCAGGTGTTCATTCTATCAAATCCGCCCCTATCTCAGGTGTTCATTCTATCAAATCCACCCCTATCTCAGGTGTTCAGTCCATCAAATCCACCCCTATCTCAGACGTTCAATCTATCAAATCCGCCCCTACCTCAGATGTTGAGTCTATCAAATCCGCCACTATTTCAGGTGTTCATTCTATCAAATCCACCCCTATCTCAGGTGTTCAGTCCATCAAATCCACCCTAGCTTCTAAACTTAGCCTGTCAAATCAGGCCCTATTTTAAGTGCTAAGTCTATAAAATGCGATAGCTCAACTCACCCTGCTTAATAATGGCCCGGATCTTTTCGATGGCATTGCGCACACTGTCGGAAGACATCGAGGTGACGTACGCGTGCAGATCGTCGTCTTCGCCGGGCATTTTTGTGCCGTCGCGAATTTTTCCTAAATTTTGGACGAACAAAAATGTTTATAATGCTACTTGTACGAGAGAAAAAAGTAGTATCGTTAGCATATGAGTTAACAGGGCAAAAACCATTAATTAAAATCTAATAAAGACAAGGAACAATCCAAACGCGCGGCCTCACCTTCTTTCACGCTGCCTTTGCCCCGAATAATTATCCGGCAGTTGGTCTCGCGCTCGAGATTCTTCAGCGTGTTGCCGCGCGGTCCAATGATTAGGCCCACAAAATTCACGTCCGGGTGCTCCTCCTGAGGTATGTAGATCTGGGCAGAAGGTGGAGGTTAAAGACAAATTGCAGCGGTTATAACATTATGTTTACTCTAAGCAACTGCTAATTGGCATCGGACAGTGCTAGGGTTGGTAGAATGATGAAGAGAAGAGAAACTTGGAGAGAGGGTGAGAGGAGACATGAGGACAGACAGGAGAGATGGTGAGATGAGACATGAGGACAGACAGGAGAGAGGGGGAGAGGAGACATGAGGACAGACAGGAGAGAGGGTGAGATGAGACATGAGGACAGACAGGAGAGAGGGGGAGAGGAGACATGAGGACAGACAGGAGAGAGGGTGAGAGGAGACATGAGGACAGACAGGAGAGAGGGTGAGATGAGACATCAAAACAGAAAGGAGAGAGGGGGAGATGAGACATGAGGACAGACAGGAGAGAGGGTGAGAGGAGACATGAGGACAGACAGGAGAGAGGGTGAGATGAGACATCAAAAAAGAAAGGAGAGAGGGGGAGATGAGACATGAGAACAGACAGGAGAGAGGGTGAGATGAGACATGAGAACAGACAGGAGAGAGGGTGAGATGAGACATGAGGACAGACAGGAGAGAGGGTAAGGAGACATAAGGATCGGCATATCCAGCAGACAAGAAGCACAAGGTAGGAAAAAGGAACATCACAGCTGTGCCGAACCTTTTCCGTGACCTTCACAGTCGGCGGCTTGTAGTCGCTGGGCGGCTTATAATCCGGATTGAGCTCCAGCACCTCCTGTATGAGCTTGTGGCGCAGTTCCTCCATCTTACGCTTGGTCCTGTACTCGCGCGTGTTCAACCGCTTGCCATCGGAGCCGTAGATGGGCTCCGGGCTGGGGCTCCGCCTAGACGGGTCGGTCGGTATGCCCAGATCGCCAGACCGCAGCTTCCTAGTGATGTCCTCAATTTGGATCTGGTTGATGTACTGCTTCTCCTTGTCCGGGTCCATGTTCGACGGGACTATGGTGGGCATGCCTGGGCGGGCGAAAAATAGCATAATATAATAGTAATAATATTAATAACAATAATGATAATAATAATAATAATAGAATTAATAACTATAATTCATATTACACCTGACCTAATGGGCAGATATGTAACCCACAGCTCAGCCGCAGCTGCCTAACCAGCAGATGCCTAATATGGGATCTGAGATCCCTAATCCGGGGATCTGATATGCCTAATATGGGGATCTATCTGAGATGTCTAATATTGGATCTGAGATGACTAATATGGGATCTGAGATGACTAATATAGGATCTGAGATGACTAATATGGGGATCTGAGATGTCTAATATGGGATCTGAGATGTCTAATATTGGATCTGAGATGACTAATATGGGATCTGAGATGACTAATATGGGATCTGAGATGTCTAATATGGGGATCAGAGATGACTAATATGGGATCTGAGATGTCTAATATGGGGATTTGAGATGTCTAATATGGGATCTGAGATGACTAATATGGGATCTGAGATGACTAATATGGGATCTGAGATGACTAATATGGGATCTGAGATGTCTAATATGGGGATCTGAGATGACTAATATGGGATCTGAGATGTCTAATATAGGATTTGAGATGTCTAATATGGGATCTGAGATGACTAATATGGGATCTGAGATGCCTAATATGGGGATCTGAGATGTCTAATGTGGGATCTGAGATGACTAATATGGGATCTGAGATGTCTAATTTGGTATTACAGATGGTGGCTTCAATGACAAACAGTCAATACCCTCACCAGGAATTTGGATCTTCTCTTGATCATCGCCACCCCAGCGCCGTTTCCGGGCCCGCTTCCGCTCAATCGCGCCATTGCTGTCGCTAGAAGCAGCAGCAGCAGCAGAAGCGGCGGCGGCATCAGTCGAGTTGCCTTCAGCAGACACGTCCTGGTTGCCGTTATCGAACATTTTGCAGTCCAGATAGGCAAGAGTAAAGAGAGACACAGGGCTAGTGACAGTGCAAAGTTTTTTCAGTCTATGCAACTTGCTTTTTGGCTACTGCAATGGTTAAACAGTTTTAATTTGCAGTAGGAAAATGAGGTAAAGAAATAATAAAGGACAATGTTGAAATAACTTGTGCTACTAGCTAGAAAGTATAGAACCCTATAATTAGCCTAACTTTAATGCAAAAATACAAGCCGATCAAATTTTCAAGAAACAACATTTTTAAATATATGATAAGTCCTTTTTCAGCTATGATATTACTATGCCTAACTGGTTTTTATTAAATCTATAAAATTGTTTCACTGAAAGGGGCAAAGACCAGTTTCTACCATGGCACTCTTAGATGCTAACAACCAGGGCTTGATTCAAGGTACTGTCATTAAAAAATTAAGGTAAAAGACTGACAATAAATAGTGAGGGTTGCTATACACTTCTGTGTGGATTTTTATATTTATACACTAAATTTTGTACTGGCTCAAGAAAGTCAATGGAATCTGACAATGTTGCTTAAAGTGTACTAGGGTGTACACAGGCCCTAATACAATTTTATTTTTTTTATTTTTTTAGTATAAATGGCATGAATCTAAATAAGGCTTAAATGTTAATGATACTTATATATACCTTTTTATATAAAATTCTAAAAACACATTTTTCTGGCTTGTCTAGTTTTTAAAATAAAGGTTAAGATATAATAAAATATTTTATCCTAAAATATATACTTGAGCTACACAGAAAAAGTACAGAGGTCATTGCATATATTTCAATCAAATTTATCTATTAGCATTAGCTTAGGAACATTTGCAAGTCAAAGAAAAACTAAAGTGCCTGCTTTTCTACTGATGTTATTCCATTCTTCAGTGTGAATGAGTTTAGAAGCCAGTTTCAACTGACACCAAGATGCTTTGAATTTCTAATACAAGAAATATATAATTATGGCTAGTTTAAAAATCAAGAGCATTCAAATAAGATCCCAATACGTTTCAAATTTGAGTCAATATATTTTTTTGCTATTAAAAAGCTCTTCAAAGGTTATGCAAAAAACTTTAATAAAGGCTACTATTTATATACCTGGACTATATGGGAATAAAAACAATTAGAATTCAAAGTATTATATAACCTTGGCATTGGAAAAGTCAATTAAATTGTGTATAGCATGTCAAGAAAAATTGTTCTAGCTTTGTCATAAATTTATATTAAGTGGCCAATAGTTATTGAAGCAACTGCTAATGCAAGAGAGCTTTTTACCCTAACCCTAACAGAATGATATAGGTTTCTAAATGTTCTTGGAGCATTATAAAATGCATTATGAAGTCTGTTTTAGAAAAAAGTGCAAGATTTCTGTATTTTCTATATTAACTTTAATGGATTAATGCTTACTAATGATTAGCAGTTAGCTTTCTATTAACTTAATAAAATTAAGAGTTCATAAATTAAGACTTTTTGTTTTAATAGCACCACTTGCCATTAATGGTCCAATGGAAATTAAGATTTGCATTAATGGTGCCCAATCTAAATATACTAAATAGTTACTACATTTATTGACTATGCAATAAAATAATATCAATAGGCTTTACAATTGCAAGTTATAGCATAACCAAACCTTATATTTAGAGGATGCTCTGGCTAAATGCATGATGCTTATGTTTTTCAGTATAGTCCACTATCAGCCCAGATTATAGAAGAAAAACAATTTAAAAACAAATATATAGACTACACCTACTTAGAAATAGTGCATCCACTACTCAATAGTCCAATGACTCTATTTATTAATAATGGTAATTTAACTAACATGCAAAAATCTATAATAAATAACTAGCATCAACTAGACCAATTTGTATAACATACTTTTGGTCAGCTTAACTCAAGCTTGTATAGGCTATGCTATTTCTATCAACATCATACTGATGATATTTGCTATATTATTGCTATTGCATATATATTGCACAATATTTGTATCATGAAAAATTAATTTCCTTTTGAAAATTTGATAACATTCAAGATGATACCATTGAGAAATTGTTTCAAAAGCAATTAGATAGACTGTGTAGTGAGTTACTAGTTTAGTTTAGGCATTATACTAGTTAGCAGTCCCTTACCCTTGCCCTAGATTGCTGTCTGCTACTAGATAATAGCCAGTGTCTTTCTCTTGCTCCTATCTGCCTCTTTTTGTCCTTGTTTGCCCTCTATGTCTTATGCTCCTGTTTGTAATGTCTAGACAGCTTGGTTTAGCCTGCTCTTGGCTTATTCTCTGGTAGTCTAGGTTTTTTTGGGCCATACAAGGTTTTTTGGCCCCTTGAAAATCTTATTGGCAACTGGATTTTTGGCATCAGAGGCCAATCTGGCAACTTTATTTTCCTTGTGCCAGTTGCCAATTTAAAAAAAATTTTCAAGTGTAATAAAAGTGCCATATGAATTAATATGATCATATGATAGAATTAATAGCTTGTTATTATTTGCAGCATAGATAGCAATCTTAGAGTTAAGAGAACAAATTTCTGCTTTCAAATGTAGCCTTGGAAATATCTATCCTTAAGAATTTGGCTAGATGCCAATGGGCAACCAAAAATAGCCATTGGCAACTAGATTTTGAGCCCCAAGGACTAGCTGGCAAGGACTAGCTGGCCCCAAGGACTAGCCTTAGAAAAAATCCAGATGGCAGTCACTAGTGCTTTGCTAGTAGACTCTATTTTCTAGTCTTAAGGTCACTAGTAGGCTAGTGGCTTTATTAGTAGGCATTTTTCCCTTGTCATGGGAGCCAATCACACGACAAGGCCCTTTTGTCTTGTTAGTCCAAAGTACAATGATTTTATTACTGTATACTTGGCCTGTATATATAGTGGAAATAATGTGTACCAAGACCTATAGCTCCTCTGATGCAAACTATGTGGCAGTTGCTAAAAATAGCAATAGAATTATCAACTGTGTGCAATGGGGGTCTTGTTTACAATAGTGCAATTTCCACCTTATATATGCAAGCCCCCTCTTGCTTTTGTTCAGTCAAGGAGTTTGGATGCAGCCAAAATCGTCATTTGATGATGACGACTTGAACAAATCTGGAAGACTTAAACATTTAAATATGACAACTTTGACCAAAAGCAAGGGTGTATTAATTTAGGATTTTCCTACTTTCAGGCAAAAATCCCTTGCATGCACCCATAATTTTTATATTAACTGTGTCAATTTATGTGGACTTCTTCAAGTTTATGTTGATAAAATACTTCCGATTTTTCGATTTTTCTGAAACTTGCGGTGGAGACTTATGGGGCACCCAAAATTACAAAAATGCAAAAAAAGTGTAGAAAGTTACCTGTACGGTTGATGCAATGACAATTTACTTGATTCCCTATTCTCTTAATGAGGTTCAGTGAGAAAAAAGTTTCTACAAATACATTTTTGAAAGTGTATCCACTTGACTTTTAATTTTATGGCACATGTGCTAGAACTTCATTAGGCCAATTAAAGATGAATATTAATATCTACAAATTAATATGCAAATGTTTTTTATGTTTGCGGATTATAGTTTTTCAATTTAGTTATAATGCATAGACAGTGCCACGTCACTATGTGCTTTTTTTTAAAAACTGCCACGTCACAACCCGCTCAATCTTTGCACTTGCACTTTCACTGCACCCAGCCAAAGCAACGTTCAAAACTCGCACTTGTATTTCGCACCTCAAAACCAACTACTGTACAAGGCTAGATTACTAATTCTATTGTATTAAGGCAGTAACAGCACTTAATTTTGGTAAGCAAATTCATTTAGATAAAGTTATGTTGATTCAAGTTTATGTTGATATAATTAAACAGAGATTCATTGTCAAATAAATTCCAACTTGTTTCACCCCCCCCCTATTAGAATTGGAATTTATCAACACAATCTTGAATAGATCTCTATGCCTCTATTCAAGTTTATGTTGATAAAATCAATCCCCATGAAGAATCTCCCCACCCTAAAACCCCCCATTCCCCATGCCCCGGTGGTTGGTTTTAAGCTACATATAATTGGGTTAAAGCTACCTAAAAATGGAGCTCAAATTTGAAATCAGCACCATCAAAAACCCCTATAGAGACAAAATTATGATCCTATCCAAATTGAAACTATTTTATCAACATAAACTTGAAGAAGACCATTAATGCTGATTACTACATGACTACTGAGACTAATATATAATAAACAGTAGAGAGATGAGAAATATCAAAATTAATTTATGCAAAGAGAACTGCCTGTAGTAGCAAGGAATGCATGTTTTCTGAACAGTGAGTGACACAGTCGTGCACGCTGTGTACACTTAGTTTGACGTTCAATTTCTTAAGCTACCACCCCTGATTCTGCCTTTTGACCACTGGACAAGAATTGTGTACATTTGGTTTAACTTTTAATCTCAATCTATAATTCTCTCTCCTATCTACTATACCTATGTATGTTGTTAAAGCCAAGTTGTGATCAATTGTTTTCAATCTTACCCTCCTTACCTGTGTACGTTGCAAAAACCAATATTTAATCAATCGCATTCAATCTCAATTTATCAAATTGTTCTAATAAAATCCTGACGATGCACCATGGCGTGCAAAACGCATTGAAGTTGTTAGAAATTGCAATCATATTCAAATGTTGATATTAAGCTTTCTATTTATTCTTCAATGCATGTTTAAAGTTACATTTCATTTGTTGATATACATGTAAGTAGGCCCTATCAATTATTGGCCAATGAAGTAAAAACACAAAGATAAAAATGAACTACACTATATAGCTGACATTTTATAAGGCTAGCCCTAGGCACAATGATGCAATAAAATTAGTTCAAAGTTAAGTTAAAAGCAAATTTTATATTTCAATTTAAATAGATAAAAATTTGGTCTAGGGCCTATAAAGGCTCATTTAACTTGATTCCTTTATATTTGACTGTATGATTTTGATGGCTCATTTGATGGTAGTTTGAATTATACATGCGCAACTGCTGGCCAACTTGGCCAATCTGGCCACTGTAAATTGTGGTGGACCAGGGGTAAGTCGCAAAAATGCCCAACTTAAAGAATTCAGACATATTAGATGATGAGGCATTTACCCCTTATAAGACAGTTATAGTTACTCCTGCTGTTTACCCAAAATTGCATTAGGGTTTTTTTATAGGTAAGTCGCATTTTTGGTCAAAAAGTAAGTCACATAGCCAGTGTAAATCAGGGGGGTTGTGCATGCATGGTTTGAATAAAAAAGCCTTAAGTTATACCACTGTAAATCATTTTAATTTGTTGGCAAACAAGAACACACTGCCGTATGAGCTAAGATCCTTGCGCAGCTAATGCAACACAATATGACAATTTAGTAAATGCAGCATGGTCCAATACTGAGATGATGACAATTTAGATAATTTAGTTGTTTTTCTCATAAGCCACAGATGATGATCTTGAATATGATGACTTTGGCTAGAACTAGGAGTTTTTAGCCTCTCATTAATCAGTTTCTCTAACTTTCTAAGTCTAAGTTCATAGTCTAAGTTTAGTAACTTCTAACTTAACCCAAAGTCTAAGTATGCTTGACTCTGACTGCGTTCTAACTGAGATCAGATCTAACTGAATCAAATGATAAATCAAGTGCTTAATGCTTGAAAATGAACAAAATAGTATGAAAATTGTGTTTAATTTTGATTGCAATTGTACAAACAAAGAGCAGCCATAACTAGGCCTAATAAGTGAAGTATCAATGTATCAACATTTGAAGTGGAATTGAACATTTTTCTATTGCCAGATTGTCAACAATCCAAAAAGTCTGATTTGCGCAGAAATTTAGGGTCTTGTACATTATTTGCACATTTGTGCAGAAAATACGAATTTTGCACAGCTGTGGCAGCACCTAGTGTTTATGTTTTAATAATTTTGCAATGATATTCATGCCATGGGACAACACATTAGCAGGACACTACACTAGGCTAGGCCTACACCTATGTTGGGATGAGAGCCTTCTCTGTAGAGGTGAGAAATTAAAAGTAGTAGGCCTACATAGTAGAGTTCTTTTTAGTTGTTCCTCCTGAAAAAAATGGAAGGATATGTGTGCAAGTTTTGAAAACTTGCAAAACCTCTGAAACAATGGCTCTTGCTTTTTCTTTTCTATGGCTAAAGGCTAAAGCTAGACCTAAACCAAGTCCAAGCCAACAGCCAAGCCAGGTACGAAAAGAAAAGTACCTCCCTGAATAAAGGAGTTTAATCTCAATTTAAGTACAGATTCGTCAGAGTTAAACCACCCACAATACAGTAGACATCAGATGGACTACTTAGGCCTACTGAATATAAAAACCAACAGAAAAATCCTAAGTCGCGCGATGCTGAAACGAAATTCAGCTAAAATAGTAAGTTAAAAAAGTTTCTGCAAGATGTTCAATTAAACAAACATTTTTGATGTAGTACCAAAGGAAGAAACAAATTTGTATACCTCCTGCTATATAGCTTAAGTATAAATGTTTAGCTAGTATCTTGGAAGTATCGGATTTATTCAGATAAATTTAGATAAAGAAATAAACAATGTACAATGATCAGATTAATAGGAGTGCTTGTATTATGGAAAACTGAAGTAAGACGCTACGCTCGCCAACCGTTGACTCTATTTCCATCGATATAGGCTCCAGCTAGGACTACTCAAACACAGCTGAGCTGGCCAATTAAATTTGTTGCATGTCGATCTGGGCCAAATTGACCGCAGTTTTCGGCCAAATCGGTTGCAGTTTTAGTTTTACACTGTCTATGGCCTCTCCTCTCAGCTCAGCTTTCTATTTTCTAAATTGATCGCAGTTTTGGCCAACTATAGATTGCAAAAAGGTACATGTACATGTAATATGAAGAAATTTCAGAGCTACCAAATAATTTAGTTAATTTCTTACTGTACACAATGAACATGCGCGAGAGTGCATGGACAGTTTTGAGAGTGCAAGTGCGGCACAAGCAGTGCAACAAATCAGTAGTTCATATGGGTTCAAAGTACTGTGTTCATGGTGGTACATGTAAAACTGGTGGCTACGTACGAGCTAATTATTATGGCTCGTCAATCCACAACAACGCCATCAAATTATAAAGCCTAATTGGAGTTGTCACTTTGGCTTGTGATGGGTTTCGACCTTCGGGCTCCTTGTTAGGGAAGCCTTCGGGCCTCAGGCTCAGAAATAAATCAATTTGAGACCTGGCCCCCCACTCCTGTCAGATGGTCAGCCCCATGGTAGCTTGATCGTGTGGCGAGCAGTCTAGGTCCTATAGCTAAGAGAGGGACAGCGAGAGACGAGCAGGGAGAATTTTGAAAGTAGAAATTAGCTAATCCGCAGATCAGCTAACTTGCTGCCACCAGCCCGTGCGCCCTGGCTCACTACAGCGGGACTCTCGAAATCGGGCTTCCGACTAGAAGGGGCTTTGCACTTACCTGCCAACTAGTGTCTTTTTGCTGTCAATCTCGAAGTCATAGCCGATGATAAGGGACACTGCTGGGACTAGATCGCATTGGCCATGCAGGTACAGAGGGGACTTGTGCAGGGGATTCTTGCGGTGGCGAGTCTATGGGGTAGCTACATGTACTATTACATTGCTAAATACGAAGATATGTACTTTTGGCCTTCAACGCGCCAACTAGCCTCTCATAGCGCTGATGATAGACTAACTCGAACTTCAGAGACCGCATGATTCATTTACCCGAGCCGCTTGGCTAACCTAGAGTGCACAAAGTACATCTATGGCGCCGATTCTGCACTTCTGGCAGTTTTGCTCACTGATTTGATAGATTGGTCGACTGAGAGCTGCCTTGCCATTGGTCCACTGTGACCGGCGCCTACTAGCTTAGCTACTCATCTGAGCCATCGGCGAACAAAGAAATAAAACCGATAAAAATAACTGTTAGATTTAACCTTCTCCTTAGTTCACTTCACACTTCAGATTGATTGGAGACTACTAGCAGTATTATTGAATGATTTCTGCCTCAGCAACAGCACTACTGAACAAAATGAGCAAAAGTGTGCGCCTAATTCAGCTACTGCAACAGGGGACAAATAAGGGATCACCCAATCAAGCAAGTCTAGGTAGCCTCTCACCCAACCAATCAGAAACTCAACAGCCGGAGACCAGGTAATCCACAGTGACCGAATCGGCTTGATGTTCTGCAGCTGTAGACTCGGGATGATGCTGTCACAATCTTCGCTGTTAGCTAGCAGGTGATGCTCTTAACTTGATGTTCGCTGCTAATGACCGGGGGACTCGTCCTTGATGATGATGGGGGGGGGGAAATCGCAATCCGGGGATCAAGAAACGACGGTCAGTTCCGGGCCGGTGGAGTAGGAACCAGGCCAGAGTCGGAACAGGTACCGGTTGAGGTCCGAGCGGGCCAAAAACACCGGTTTAAATAGCCGCCAACTGGACCGCAGTTTGTTATAATGGAACACGTCGATTCTGATTGGCTGAGCCGTTTTGTTAAAATGAGCGCCGAATTTTCTGATTGGCTAAGCTTGTTGCTACCCAGAATCACATGACCGAGAGATCCTATCAGTTCCCAAAGGGTCGTAAAAAGATGACAGGTGCGGCCATAAATCACTCAAAATCGCAACAAAATGATTTGTGACTTTTCGCGTAGGATTGACGGAAATTAATGAAAAAATATACATTAGAAAGCTCTTATTAAATAGAAAGTGAAGATAATGAAGAGAAATCGCTAATCGCTAATCCCAAAGTACTTTTAGGGGTAAAACGCATAGCTGTCAAAGCTGTCACATGCTTGAGTGAACACGAACAATAGGCTCTGACCTCATAAATCTTGATGGCCTGTCAAAATGATGAGAAAAAAGCTACCGCCCGCATCCTCTCAGACCATCTGGCGCCCGCTTCAACACTGAGTGAGGCGCAGGTGGCTGTCAGACAAACTTTGAAAGCGATGATTTATGACCCAAAAAGCTGCGCCTATGTTATTATGACTACTAGTATGACCAGACATTATATCTAGTATAAATTTTATGAAAATTCGCAGAAAAAGGATAAAAATGCCCACTGCCCACTGTTAGTAGGCAAGTAAGTTAAGAGCCCATGTGCTAGCGCGGGATTTGGGAAAAAGTGCGTCCTCATCACTTGTAAATATTTTTTCACTGCTGCATGCTCTGGGCTCTGTACTGAAAATAGACATTTTAGCGAAGTGATTAGACAGCTTATTAAACTTTGATTTGACAGGGGAGATGCGCAAATTGCAGTTCATTTTGCATTTTGTCCAGCCGTAGTAGTACGCGTACTACTGCATGGATCTACTGTGTACTTTTAGCTCGATAAGTTCATAAAGTGTGTTTTTGGAAAAGTTTTTGCAAAATTTTGTAAATTTTAATGCATCGCTAGTGCAAAAAAATGATCAGGGGGGTTTATATGTTCACCTTTTTATACATATGCATGTACATATGCTATTTATATTTATGAGAAATCAGCATTGGGATTAAGGCTTAAATATTTTCCCATATTAGCCATAAAAATTCATTACTCAGCGGTACATGCAACTGTTAAAAATGTTAATATATTTTCTTAGCGTCTTAACTTACCGTATTTTGCAGTCCCTTGCTTAATGTGCATCAGTGTAGTGTTCTGTAATACACTGTACACGACATTAAGTTAGTGTCAGGGGCTGTGTTAAGTACACTTTAATTAAGCGACATTGTCACAACCGGCTAGAGGCATTACTGCCCATTCCGCCGACTCCCCTGAGCAGGCACACCTCACACAGACAGGAGTTGTACAAGCTGCCCTAACTTTATTTATCGTTAGGCATGTACACTTCACTGTGCCAGCTTGGGGGCTGGCCCTCGATCAAGGCCGATAATTAATTGCACGAGCAGAGCCAAGCCGAGATTCCAATTCAGCCCCAAATTAATGTGACTGCACTTGGAATCGAGCCTGGGCCGCTGGCACACCAGAGCCTGCGCTGGACTGCGACCCGGCCCCTATACTTACATGTAACAAATACCTGTACCCAAACCTACATGTATACAAACCTGTAGCAGATACTACTTCTCAGTTCTCACAAAATTAAGAGAATATTAATAAGTTTCACTAAGATACTCGCACTTACGCGGGTTACATATGTATTTAATGTGGCTTACAAAACCGAATTGAAATTCCAAACAACGCAGAGTTTGAAATATACTGGTCGAGTTGAGCTGAGTTAATGTGAAAAGTATTTATGAGTGAAAAGCAAAGTTAAAGCAATCAGCGCGAGGCCGTACAAAAAATTCTGGCGAGATCTTAAAAACGAAGACAGGCTAGTTAAATATGAGTATTTTAAAAACTTAGACAAGCAATTGTCCTGTATATAGTTAGTTATAGTTAATTCTAAACATGCACTGACCTTATAGGACACCAACAGCGCTCAAACCAGGCTGTCAACTGAACGAACCGCGCTGTCAGCTCTAGAACTGGCTGGCTTCGACTTTGATAGCGTTCACAGCGATCGCAGCATTCAGTGGGGTTTCGCCATTCGATAGAACAATTTGGCAGGTTATTGTGAAGCCAAACTTAAGGGAAGGAAAATAACGGAGGGATGAAAATGTAGGCATCCTATAATTCTTAAAATAAATTTCTAAAATTAGACCTGCAGTCTACTACATGTACTTAGGGGTGGTGTCGTGTGTCTGCAGACAAGAAAATGATGATGACAGAAAGCATCGCCAATGTCAATAAGCAAACAAGCAGGATAATTAATAAGTTGCATATCAGACTGGAGAGTATGTGCGTACATTCTCGCGCGCGGGGCTGGAGTTTGGCTTGGAGAGTGTGTACATTAAAATACGCGGGGCTGGGGGTTGGTTTGGAGAGTATGTACATTAAAATGCGCGGGGCTGGGGTTTGGCTTGGAGAGTATGTACATTCACGCGCGCGGGGCTGGGGTTTTGCTTGGAGAGTGTGTACATTCACGCGCGCAGGGCTGGGGTTTGGCTTGGAGAGTGTGTACATTCACGCGCGCGGGGCTGGGGTTTGGCTTGGAGAGTGTACATTCACGCGCGGGGAAGGAATTTATTGGATTGAACATATGAGATGAAGTGAGGTGGGGTGGTTGGTTTGGTTTGGTTTTTACGATGAGTTTTGAAGTTTATAAAAAAGGTTTGGTTGATCAGATTTACAATACGGCTCGTACTACTTTCGTAAACTATTTCGGCTAAAATTAGTAAATGTTTGAAAAACTGAAAAATTGTTTTTAAACTTTTGTCAGCGCCAGCTTCCTGGCCTATTTTTTATAATTCTTACTCAATAACAAAGGATTTAACCATCATGTTTTAAAACGAGACTAAACTTGCAGAAATCGAGATGCAACCAAACCCGGAAGTTATGATCAATTTAGTAAAATAAAAGAACGCGCCTTTTTTTGTGTAAACTGAGGAACTGTGGTCAGCCTAGACTTGTATGAATAAATGAGAGGTTTGGGAAGAGTTGGCACTCCAAGCTGTAGAATTTCTTTGGTTTATTCGTAAGAAACTCATTCACCAACAGTCGGAACGCATGCAGGGATCAGTCAAGATCGTTGCGTCCTCATGAAAAGTCAGTCAAAATTTTCATTATCTAATCAAAATGGAACATCTAGACGGCAATTTTCTCAATAAAGAACGCCAAGTTAATTCGTTAACTCACATTGGCTGCTGGTCTGCCAACAAGACGCAGCTGTTGTTGGCTTGCTGTTGACCCGAATCTTCAGGCACCGGAGGCGACGGCGGTGGCGGCGGTGGCGGCGGCAACAGCATCGGCGGCGACAGCTCCTCGTTGTCGACGACATCAACGATTTCATCGTCGTTAAGCGACACCTCCTCGGCAGCGGCGGCAGCGGCTGAAGAGGAGGCCGGCGACGCTGGCAGAAGTCGCTGCTTTGCTCCCGTGGCCGACATTGTCTCGTCCGTCCGAGCCACCAGGGACAGCATCGAGCGCGAGGCGTCGCAGACTTTAAAAAAATGATTTTATAAGCTACAATGAATTAGCATTGCAGGGCAGGAGTGATTGCAGGGGCAGGAGTGATTGCAGGGGCAGGAGTGATTGCAGGGCAGGAGTGATTGCAGGGGCAGGAGTGATTGCAGGGCAGGAGTGATTGCTGGGGCAGGAGTGATTGCAGGGCAGGAGTGATTGCAGGGCAGGAGTGATTGCTGGGGCAGGAGTGATTGCAGGGGCAGGAGTGATTGCAGGGCAGGAGTGATTGCAGGGGCAGGAGTGATTGCAGGGCAGGAGTGATTGCTGGGGCAGGAGTGATTGCAGGGGCAGGAGTGATTGCAGGGCAGGAGTGATTGCAGGGGCAGGAGTGATTGCAGGGCAGGAGTGATTGCTGGGGCAGGAGTGATTGCAGGGCAGGAGTGATTGCAGGGCAGGAGTGATTGCTGGGGCAGGAGTGATTGCAAGGCAGGAGTGATTGCAGTGTAGTGAGTTGCAAGTGTACTTGTATGCGCCAGTCGCTAGAGCGGGGTGGGGGTTGCTATTGTACAGCATGTACGTGCTTTTCACCCACCCCTGTCTCTATCTTTTATACCCAGTTATGTAACAATCGTTGTATCGTATTTAACCTGCGTATCGATCTAATAAACGCCAAGAGGCTTCGTCAACTCTCAGTTGTATCTCTCTGCCTTAGTCTACAACTGGTAGCAGAGCAAATTATTCTAGAATGGCTGAGAAAGGTTTGACCGCCAGTGCAGCGCTGCCCAGAGTTTTCAGTACCGGCAACTTTAAGGAATGGCTGCAGCGTTTCAATGTATGCGCAAAAGTCAACAAGTGGGACACGTGCAAAGCGGAGCGACTGGCCACATTTTTGGATGGCGAGGCTCTCGTCGTTTATTTGGAACTGTCGGCAGGAGATCAGGCAGACTACGACAAAGTAGTCCAGGCATTGGATGATGCATTCCACCCGAACCGCGAGCACTTCGCCGTCATGGAGGCGTTCAAATCAAGGAAGATTTTGTCGAATGAGACTCCACGCATGTATCTTTACGAGTTAAAGAAGATGCTCAAAAGCTCCTCCGTGGACAACAAAGATGCTCAAGAGGCTCTGCTGTTCCATCAGTTCGTCTGTGGCCTTCCCGAATCCGTGAGCTGGCAGATTCGCGCGGACTCCAGCGTTAAGACCTCAGAGCAAGCGCTTCAAAAGGCCCAGCTACTGATGCAGCACAGCTCGCCAAGAATCCCAGCAGCAGCGGTGCAACCTCAGTCGAGCCAATCCAGCGAAGTTCAGGAGCTGCGGGACACTGTGCAGAGTCTGGAGGCATCGGTGAGCACCCTGAGTTCCCAGCTGCAGCAGCTGGCAGCCTGTGGAGTGAGGACGAGCAGCACAACGAGACCGCAGCACCGTTCGAAGTCTGACATCATCTGCTACAACTGCCACAAGGCCGGCCACATTGCCAGAGATTGCTACAGCAGGCGACAGCCGGGAAACGCCAGAGGCTGGGGTGTGCGGGCCCGCAACCCCGGCCAGCAGTAACTGCGGGCCCAGCAGCAGCGGCTTCAAGGCCGGCGCTCACAGTCGGCGGGATCTTCGACGGATGCAGCGTCGCGCCCGACCGACTATCGCAGTGTGAGTGCAAGCTTGATGGCAGAAGTGTGAAGGCGCTGTTAGACACCGGAAGCCAGTGCTCACTAGTTGAGTCCAGCATCCTGACAAAATCCCAGCTCAGACAGGCAACTGCAGCCAGAGTGCAACTTCATTCAGTGAACAAGCAGCCAATTAGCATAGAACGGCAAATCGAATTGCCACTTACAGTCGGTGGAGTGACAGCCCGGCAATTGTTTTTCGTTGTGTCAGGTTTGGTCTGCCCTGTCATTGTTGGAGTCGACTTCATCGGCAAGCATAATTTGCAACTGGACTTCACAGGATCTTCACAAGAAGCCGGCCAAGTCTGCAGCACCAGATTCCAGGCTGACACCGACGATCCAGTTGACATCGAAGACGCACTCGTCCCCGAGTTCAGCTGTGAAGAGTTCGAGTTGCCGACTACCGACGACCCTGATGTACAACGGCTGCTGGTGGAGTTCAAAGACTTGTTCAAGAAAAAGCCGGGACTAACTCATCTGCAACAGCATCGAATTGTTCTCTCGGATGAAGTACCTGTCCGAGTGCCACCGCGCCGAATGCCTGTGCATTACCGGGAGAAGGTAGAGCAGCTGATTCAGGAACTGCTGGAGAACGACGTGATAGAGCTGAGCGAAAGTCCGTACGTGGCCCCACCGGTGTACGTGACAAAGAAGGATGGCAGTCTCCGCCTGACCATAGACTATCGAGAGATCAACAAGAAGACTATTCGCTCTGCACAGGGAATTCCGTTGATGGAGGAGGCAAGAGATCGAATCGCAGGCAGTTCAGTGTTCTCTGTGTTGGATCTCAATGGAGGCTATTTTCAAATTCCGATGGCGGAAGAAGACAAGCTAAAAACTGCTTTCTGTCCGGGACCAGGGATGCCGCTGTACCAATTTAAGAGAATGCCCCAAGGTCTGTCGGGGGCCCAAGCACATTCTGCATGCTAATGTCAAAAGTTTTCAACGGCTGCGATTTCATCTTCACGTTCTTCGATGACAGCCTGTGCTTCTCAAAGACCAAGTCGGATCATCTGCGGCAACTTCGAGAGACCTTCGAGCGATTTCGAGCAGCCGGACTGACATTAAGAGGCTCCAAGTGCAAGATCGCGGTACCCGAAGTGACCTTTCTCGGCACACGGTATTCAAAGGATGGTGCCCAGCCCAGCCAGGAGAAGCTGGAGGCAATTCAGCAGTGGAGAGAGCCGAGGTCAGCCAAGGAGGTGCGTCAGTTCATCGGCCTGTGCAACCAATACCGACGCCATGTAGCCAACTTCGCTGCCATCGCCGCACCGCTGCACCATCTGACTGGCAAGGGCGTTCCATTTGACTGGACTTCGGAATGCCAGACGGCCTTCGACGAGCTCAAAAGGTGCCTAATTAGTCCTCCGATCCTGGTGAACCCGGATTTCACTAAGGAGTTCTCAGTCTTCACGGATGCCAGTGGCAGCGGAGTCGGTGCAATTCTGAAGCAAGGCGAGGCGGTGATCGAGTTCTCAAGCCGCGCATTCAATTCAGCTGAGAAGAAATACTCTGCAACAGAAAAGGAGTGCCTGGCCATCTTGCACGCATTCAAAGTTTTTCGCCACTATCTTCTCGGCAAGCATTTCACGGTGCACACGGATCACTGCCCGCTCACCTACATCGATTCACAGAGAGTTGACAGCTACGGCAGGCTAGGACGATGGCGTCTGCTGCTTCAAGAGTTCGACTTCACCGTCAAGTACCGAAGAGGCGTTGAGAACTCAGATGCTGACGCGCTGTCCAGACTGCACGGCCAAGAAGTCGCAGCTACGCAGCTGACTCCGGAAATCGACACTGAAGAGCTCAAAACTGCGCAGCGACATGACCCGGAGCTCAGCCAGGTGATTCAGGCGATGGACAAGGACGCAGAAATTGCACCCAGATGGCGAGCAGGACCACTGCAGCAACTCGGCAGAATCTGGAAGAAGCTAAAGCTGGATGATGACGGTGTTCTACTGCGCAAGTTCAATGACCCGGACGGCCTGCGGGAGGTTCCAGTGGTGCCAGCGCGGCTTCGACAACAGTTTTTGACCAACGCTCACGAAGGTCTGGGAGGTCATTTCGGAGCCGAGAAATGCTACCGCACACTGAAACTGACCGCCTACTGGCCCGGCATGGCTGAAGACATCGTGCAACACTACCAGAGTTGTTCTGTCTGTCAGGAGAAGAAAGCGGGCTCGCGGACCAGCGCGCCACTCGGAGAACTGCCAATCGGCTCGCCGTGGGATTCTGTGGCTATCGACATCGTCAAGGTGGCGCCATCATCGCGCGGCAACAAATACCTGCTGGTGGCTCAGGATCAGTTTTCCAAGTACCTGACGGCCGTGGCGATTCCTGACCAGACTGCTGAGACTACTGCTCGCGCCTTCCTCTCCATCTGCTCCCAGACTGGACTTCCCCGAGTCATCCACTCCGATCAAGGACCGAATTTCGAGTCTCAGCTTTTTCAAGACACTCTGCGAGGCCTGGGAGTCACGAAGACAAGAACAACGGCTTACAATCCCAAAGGCAACGGATTAGCGGAGTCGGGCAACAAGTCAGTGCTGCAGTTACTCAGGTGTTTCACCGAGCGAGAGAGCGAGTGGGAGGACAAGCTGCCACTGATCCTGCTGTCCTACAATTCCCGGGTGCACTGCTCAACACAGCTGCCGCCACTGAAGGTGTTCACCGGGCGCGATCCGAGCCTGCCGGTCATCAGCCAGCAGTCCAGGCGATTCTATGACGTGCGCACCTACGCCGACAAGCTCGAGGGCGACCTGCTGCGAATTCGAGAGTTTGTCGAGGAGCATCTGGTGCAGGCGGCTGGCGAGCAAAAGAGCGGCTACGACAGGTCGACCGGGCAGCTGCGCATGTTCAGTCCTGGAGACGAGGTCCTGCTGCGCATCGAGCTGAGGGGCTCCAAGCTGGCGCCTTACTGGGAGCCGGGCTGGCAGGTGCTGTCGCAGCGGGATCTGGTAGTCGAAATCCAAAAGATCGAGAACGGCCGGACCCGCAGGGTGAATGTGAATCGTCTGCGGCCGCGGATCCTGCCAGTCCCTGACGGAGAGCGCTTCCTGCAGCCGCCCTTTGCGCACGCGGCGCACGGCGGCGATGAGGCGGACGAGGAGCCGCCCCCGAGACGCTACCCGGTGCGTAGGCGGATGCCGGTGGATCGCTATGTGGCCGGTTGAATTTTTGATTGACTCAGTGACTGTTCGACTGACTGTTGCGAATTATTTGAAAGCGAGAAATTCTTTATAACAATATTGTTCGAATGTTTTACTGTTCTTATGTTTCCTTCGAATTATTCGTTCGAATGTTATTGATCTTTTTCGCCGGGGAGGATTGTAGTGAGTTGCAAGTGTACTTGTATGCGCCAGTCGCTAGAGCGGGGTGGGGGTTGCTATTGTACAGCATGTACGTGCTTTTCACCCACCCCTGTCTCTATCTTTTATACCCAGTTATGTAACAATCGTTGTATCGTATTTAACCTGCGTATCGATCTAATAAACGCCAAGAGGCTTCGTCAACTCTCAGTTGTATCTCTCTGCCTTAGTCTACAGCAGGGGCAGGAGTGATTGCTGGGGCAGGAGTGATTGCTGGGGCAGGAGTGATTGCTGGGGCAGGAGTGATTGCTGGGGCAGGAGTGATTGCTGGGGCAGGAGTGATTGCAGGGCAGGAGTGATTGCAGGGCAGGAGTGATTGCAGGGGCAGGAGTGATTGCAGGGGCAGGAGTGATTGCAGGGGCAGGAGTGATTGCAGGGGCAGGAGTGATTGCAGGGGCAGGAGTGATTGCAGGGGCAGGAGTGATTGCAGGGGCAGGAGTGATTGCAGAGGCAGGAGTGATTGCAGGGGCAGGAGTGATTGCAGGGGCAGGAGTGATTGCAGGGCAGGAGTGATTGCAGGGCAGGAGTGAATGCAGGGCAGGAGTGATTGTAAGCAGGAGTGATTGCAGGGTAGGAGTGATTGCAGGGCAGGAGTGATTGCAGGGGCAGGAGTGATTGCAGGGGCAGGAGTGATTGCAGGGGCAGGAGTGATTGCAGGGGCAGGAGTGATTGCAGGGGCAGGAGTGATTGCAGGGGCAGGAGTGATTGAAAGAGAAGAGACCAGGATGGGTGAGTAACCATTTCTGAGAGCCAGATAGTTGGAAAGCGGCTTTGCTAGCAAAATAGATTCAGCAAAGGAGGGCGCAGCACTGATTCAACAGAAAGAAAATTAAAAAATACAGCTAACTGTCACCTTTGTTTTTAAGAGTCCTGGCGCAGTTGCTAAGCAGAGCTGGCCGGCGCTTCTTAGACCCGAGCGCGTTCATCGAGTCGGCCCGGCTGACGCCCTCCTCGTCTGCGCTTTTGCCGCTCTGGCGCTGCTGCTGCTTCTGCTTGAGTTTCTGCTGTCGCCGCTGCTTGCGCGATCCCGTCACCACCTTGGCAACGGCTTTTGACGGCGGCTCTGGTGTGTCGGCAGCGTCCTGTATGATCTCGGCAGATGTCTCAGACTGGTCCATGGTCACCGCCTCCGGCCCTCCCTCCGCTCCCTGAGCAACGTCCACCAAATCTGCTTCTTCCTCTGCTTCCTCCGCTTTCTCAACTGACTCGCCAGTCTCTTCTCCATCCCCAGACTCCGGAGCTTCCACAGCCTCTTCTGCAGGTTGCTCCGCATCACTCCCGTTACCCTCTCCGGCAGCACCGGACGCGGAGGCTGAGGCCGTATCAGTGACGCTCGAATTCGCCTCATCATTCTGAGTGGAAGCTGGATCCTTCGTAGCCTGAGCAGCGGCTGCCGACTGCTCAACGTCGACTGAACCATCGTCGAATTCTACCACGTCGCAAACGGCGGACTGCATCTCTTCGTCGTCGTCGTCGTCGCCGCCGCCACCGCTGCCGCCATCTTCGAGCAAATTCGCGCCACCGATGTCACCGACGCCGCCGCAACTTGGCGACTGTTCGGCATCGGGTTCGTCCGCGGCGGCGGCCACCGTCGCTGTATTGTCAGGCTCCTCGTTCTTGGCTTCGGCTGCTGTGGTGTCGCTGGTGTTCAAATTTGCGTCTTCTTCTCCAAGCGGTGGCTTTGAGCTCTCGGCAGTGACCTCCGTTAATGGCGACGACACCGCGGCCTCCTCCTGAGCTCTGGCGGCCGCTGTTGAAACCGTCGTCGTTGACCGTTTGAAGTGTGGCTGCGACGGCGACTTGGCGCGAACGCTGGCCGACGACGCCCCGCTGCTGCCGCCGCCCAAGCTGTCAAACTTTCTGATCAAATTTCGCACGCCCGGGAATTCAGCGGCCGCCGGATCCGCGGCTGGACAGTCGCTGCTGACGACACCTTTGGGCAGATCCGGCAGTTCTGTAGCCGCTTTGCTAGTCGCCTCAACCAGCTCGCTGGACTGCATCGCAGGCGGTGTTCTGTCCAAGCGAAATTTCCTGCTCTGGGAATGGGACCTACTTATTAAATTGAGTGCAAACGAGTTTTAGCGAACCGGCTGACAAGAGATTAGCAAACTAAATTGCAGTTTTTGTATTGCTTCATTCCATGTGTACTCGATTGTCTATGGTTGAAAGTGTGGCCGAAATTTGAGCAGCTTGTGAGATTGATTAACGATTTCCACTCGATCAGCTGCGGAATCGAACCAGGGGTTGCCTCACTTCTCCATTCAGTTTTGGCCATAGACAGAAAGCTTGAAACCAATAAAAATGCTGGTTTCCCTTTACTATGCAATAAAATTCTTGAACTGGAAGTTGACTTTGGATACATATCAGTTCCGTTGTACTTATTGACACTTCTTCAAGTGCTGAAAAGAGATTGGTTAGTTTTGTATGTGTGTTGCAAAACGAGCATCCAATGCCTTACAAAGGTGATGCTGTATAGTTACAGTAGAAAGGCCTGGACTAGTCTAAAGCAGGGAAGATTAAGAAGAGAAGATTAAAGCAGAGAAGCTCCAGTCAGCCCCTATAGTCCGCCACAAAGTCAGGATCATAATTTAGGAGGAGTATGCAATTTCCTTCTCTCTGTCTCGCTCTCTTCTTTTGCCAACCCAGCCAGCTGTCTCCTAGGAGAGGCCTTGCCTGATAGCAGCAACAAGGTTTACCTAGACGCATGCCCGTGCGTCTTCAATCTTCGGGTGGAAACTGCGACCGCTTTCGACGGCCAGCACTCCACCCGCTGACCCTCCTGCCAATTGGGGAGTCGCGATGCGGAATTGAGCAATGCCAACTAGAGAAGCAGAGAAGAGGCCGCGAGCAGTCCTGCTCTTTTTGTTGGGCATGGAGCGAAGAATAATTCAATATTCTTCCTCTAGGAGAGTGGAGAGAAAAATCGAAGTGATGGACTGGAGTAGGCCACACAAGGCTAGTTAGATTGTCCGAGATAGAGGGAGTGAGGAAAAGAGGGTGAGATGCAGATAGAGGGAGTGAGGAATAGAGGGTGAGATGCAGATAGAGGGAGTGAGGAATAGAGGGTGAGATGCAGATAGAGGGAGTGAGGAATAGAGGGTGAGATGCAGATAGAGGGAGTGAAGAAGAGAGGGGTGAGATGCAGATAGAGGGAGTGAGGAAGAGAGGGTGAGATGCAGATAGAAGGAGTGAGGGAGAGAGGGGTGAGATTCAGATAGAGGGAGTGAGGGAGAGAGGGGTGAGATGCAGATAGAGGGAGTGAGGAAGAGAGGGTGAGATGCAGATAGAAGGAGTGAGGGAGAGAGGGGTGAGATTCAGATAGAGGGAGTGAGGGAGAGAGGGGTGAGATGCAGATAGAAGGAGTGAGGGAGAGAGGGGTGAGATGCAGATAGAGGGAGTGGAAGGGAACATGAAAGGGAGAGAAGGTGAGACCGAGACACAACAGCGGGAGTGAGGGAGAGGTATATGAAAGGCAGCTTTAGAGATAACGAAGCGGATAGATTAAACAAAAACAATAATGAGAACAGGGCTCATGTCTGAACACGGTTGCCATTTGATTATGCCAATTTCTTAATTAATTAGTTAATCATTCAACTAGCTTTATTTAACAATCAGTCACTCTATATGCCTGACAAGCGCACCAAGAGAGATCCCCTTTTCGTTTTTACAGATCCTCACCCGGCCCCACAAGCACGGCGCCGTTTCGTGACGCCAGCTATAATGCAGCCAGAGTGTAGAGAAAAACGCATTGAAAGCTCAGTGTAGCGCCAGTGCTCATTAGATCCTGCAATTAGCCCGCGACTGCCGCTCTGCCTTGCTCTCACTTCCCTCAAGATGAGGCAGATGAGAAGCTGCCCAAAGCAGCCCGGAGTAAACTGAGCATTCCAACAAGAAAAAGCTATTTGTATTTCACACAGTGCCGCGTGTGCACGAGCAGCCTGTACGAGAGCGTCGCTATTATAGCAATTATGAATTGCCACGAGGCCTGTAATTTGTACGGGCAGCTGTTGAGCAGAAGATTGGGCTATCAGTGGCAGTCGAGCCAAGGAGAGCTAAAACGAGGATTTGGAATTGGACACGCTTGTCTCAGACCCCCAGAAAGCACATTTTTACACCTTTTCAGCATTCGACAGAGCGGGTTGTTCAGCTTTTCTGCATAAAAAAGGGACATCACGACTAAAATGTCGGGAGTTCGATTCCCGACCCCCTCGGGACAATTTGTGTCCTTGAGCAAGACACTTAACTCTGCATTGCTTCAGTTCACCCTGCTGTAAAATGGGTGCCAGCATTAGCTGGGGTAATTGAGGGTGTGTTGCGACCCCCCAGTCCTTGGACTGAACAGCCGTACGCAGCCTTCAGATGCGCCGCGCAATAGCTGCGGCTGAGCTGTCGGTTGCACATCTGCCATTGATGCAGGCATAAGCAAGCAGTTATTATTATTCCATCGCAAACAACGGAGATTTATGCTTCAAAACTTGGGTCGAAACCAGCTCTTACTTAAGAACTATTCAGGATCAAAAATAAGAGCAAGTTCAACCTCAAGCGTGTACGCCTGTCGTGTTGTGTCGCTAACTCCTACAGATTCTCGTTCAAGTCCTCCTTGCTCGACGAGCCCAACCAATGGGAGCGAGGAGGGTTAGTTTCAAATCCAAGACCCGCGGCATAAAAGGCAATCCCGAGCCATCGCAAGCGCAGTGCAGCACGACGGACCAGCACTAGCAGCAGCAACAGCAGGCAGCCAATGCAGCAAACCAGGCGTCTCCGCCGTTCCCAGCCGGTGTTCGAAGCGCCACCGGCAGCCGGCAACCGCCTGGCATCCACTCTGCGCCGCGTCTCGTTCGCGCCGACCAACTTGTTGAATCAAATCGATCAGCTGCGTAAGAAGTCGAAGACGCTGTTCCATCTGAAGCACGACATGGCCGACCTGGAGGAGCTGATGGCCTGTCGCAGCAGCCGCCAGAGGCCGGTGGATATCTACTGTCTGACCAGGGCTACGCACTTCAACAACAAGGAGCTGCGTGCGCTGTACCGTGGGTTCAAGACCGAATGTCCCGAAGGTGAGTCACCTTTGATATACTTTTAATCTATACTCGTAATTGAGCGCTATAAAACTGCTGTTTTGTGATAAAGGACCTGGATTCGTTCCTCAAACTAAGAGACTCTCCTCCCGGAGGTGTCCGATCTCAGAGATTCTCTCGATAAACTGGGAGACTCTCCTCCGGAGGGATCCGATCTCAGAGATTCTCTCGATAAACTGGGAGACTCTCCTCCCGGAGGTGTCCGATCTCAGAGATTCTCTCGATAAACTGGGAGACTCTCCTCCCGGAGGTGTCCGATCTCAGAGATTCTCTCGATAAACTGGAAGACTCTCCTCCCGGAGGTGTTCGATCTCAGAGATTCTCTCGATAAACTGGAAGACTCTCCTCCCGGAAGTGTCCGATCTCAGAGATTCTCTTGATAAACTGGGAAATTCTCCTCATGGAAGTGTTCGATCTCAGAGATTCTCTCGATAAACTGGAAGACTCTCCTCCCGGAAGTGTCCGATCTCAGAGATTCTCTTGATAAACTGGGAAATTCTCCTCATGGAAGTGTTCGATCTCAGAGATTCTCTCGATAAACTGGGAGACTCTCCTCCCGGAGGTGTCCGATCTCAGAGATTCTCTCGATAAACTGGAAGACTCTCCTCCCGGAGGTGTTCGATCTCAGAGATTCTCTCGATAAACTGGAAGACTCTCCTTCCGGAGGTGTCCAATCTCAGCAGATTCTCGATAAACTGGGAGACTCTTCTCATGGAAATGTTTGATCTCAGAGATTCTCTCAATAAACTGGGAGACTCTCCTCCCGGAAGTGTCCGATCTCAGCAGACTCTCGATAAACTGGGAGACTCTCCTCCCGGAAGTGTCCGATCTCAGCAGATTCTCTCAATAAACTGGGATATTCTCCTTCCTGAAGTGTCCGATCTCAGATTTAGAGATTCTCGATAAACTGAGATATTCTCCTCCCGGAAGTGCCCGATCTCAGAGACTCACATGATTTCATGATTTCATAGGGAAGTTTTTCATGCATAATAGGAGTACATAACTAATTATTCTTTCGTCAGGTGTAAATATTTCTTATTGAAGACAATAAAAGTTATAAAAAAGGAATTGAGAGTCTGTAAAGGGAGGAATTTGAGACACAACTGGCCAGCCCCAACAGGATTCAACAGCTGCAGCTTCATTAGCCAGTGAATACAGATGCTTCTATGTTGCTCATCTACTCCTGCTTAAGCCCCAGATTCTTCAGATGTCAGATTTTCATTGTATCACAGAAATTTTCAATTCGCTCTCGCGGAAATGGAATCGAGGTTAGAAAACGGAAATGACCTGGGTGTTAACATGCTATGTGCAGGCAACCATTATAGCTGCATACAACAGGTATGCCGGAAATCATGATGGAGAGCGGAAGCTGGGGATCGAATTCACAGCGCTGCTGTAGAATAAAGAAGCGTCAAATCATAGGGAGAATTGACGCAGTTTTGGCCGGTAAGTAAAACAGGAGCGAGCACAGGAGTCAAGGGGGAAGCTATAGGCTACTCGGCATGAGTTAATTAAGAATCCCGGCTCTCGTAAGCCAGACTCTCCCCTCTGGTCCTGGCGGCAGGATATGCGTTCAGATGGAGCAGCCGGAGAAGCTGCAACAGATATACGAGAAGAGAAAATATGGCAAGATGGGCCACTGGAGACGAAGGCCCGAGGATGACAGGGCCGCAGGGGGGTGGCGGCATCCACAGAGCTTTGCCTTCTCAAAGGGCAGCGGCTGCAGCAGCAGCACTGATCCACTCTCTCGATCTGTGTGCCCTAGCTGCGCCAACAACAGCCCCGAGGGGTCGGGCAGGCCTGAAGCATGGGGGATCGCTTGGATTAGATAGGAGGTGCGGACAGCTGAGCGTGTTCTGTTTGAGTTGCATAAGGGGGCACCTACCTTTTCTGCTTTCTTGGTTTCAGGTCTGCTACTATCGCTGCAACTTGCTTCTAAGCGTTGATTTTATTTCTTTGGAAAGATTTGGTGTGGAGTAAATAAGGAGAGAGAGAGAGAGACTGGATGTGACCAGAGAGGGACGCAGCGATGAGGGACAGCTCATATACCACAGACTTGGCGATGGATATGCGGTGAAATACGATGTACGAATATCTCATAGAAAGAATTCCCCTCGAAGTTAAACCCATTTTATTTGCAAAGTACAGTACAATAATTTGAGAATCGGCTCATTTAGCTTGATCCCACTCATGCAGCATCATTCCCTCCCAGTCCCGCTCATGCAGCATCATTCCCTCTGAGTGCCGCTCATGCAGCATCATTCCCTCTCAGTGCCGCTCATGCAGCATCATTCCCTCTCAGTGCCGCTCATGCAGCATCATTCCCTCCCAGTCCCGCTCATGCAGCATCATTCCCTCCCAGTCCCGCTCATGCAGCATCATTCCCTCCCAGTCCCGCTCATGCAGCATCATTCCCTCTCAGTCCCGCTCATGCAGCATCATTCCCTCCCAGTCCCGCTCATGCAGCATCATTCCCTTCCAGTCCCGCTCATGCAGCATCATTCCCTCCCAGTCCCGCTCATGCAGCATCATTCCCTCCCAGTCCCGCTCATGCAGCATCATTCCCTCTCAGTCCCGCTCATGCAGCATCATTCCCTCTCAGTGCCGCTCATGCAGCATCATTCCCTCCCAGTCCCGCTCATGCAGCATCATTCCCTCTCAGTCCCGCTCATGCAGCATCATTCCCTCTCAGTGCCACTCATGCAGCATCATTCCCTCCCAAAAGAAAGTTGAAAGAAACGAGCCGCGATAAAAGGATCCCGCATAATCCCCAATCCCTATAGGATCACTGTTAATGGTCTTGCGGGCTCAATCCCCTTACAGAGAGTGAGTCGCAGCAAGCGGATTGGTGAGCGGGTCTGAGGTTGCTGTTGAGTAGCTAAGGGATTATCGAACACAAAGCAGTTTTCCAGTCCCTGAGCAGTTTCACTAGTTTAGTTATAAAGGCGGAAAAGATGGAAGCTGAGACACACCCTAGCAGTCCGGGTGTAGCAACTCGAGTCTGTTAAGTAGGGAAAATGCGGATTTCGGGTATTTTGAAGTTGAAAATTTTAACTTGAATCGTTGAAGGCTTAAGATTCGAGCTGAAGCATTCAATAATAATGATGGACTGATTTCACCTGCCCCAATTGGGTTAGATGTGCAACCGACAGCTCAGCCGCAGCTATTGCACGGGCGCATCTGAAGACTGCGTACGGCTGTTCAGTCCAAGGACTGGGGGGGGGGTCGCCACACACACCCTCAATTACCCCAGCTAATGCTGGCACCCATTTTACAGCTGGGTGAACTGAAGCAATGCAGAGTTAAGTCTCAAGTGCTCAAGGACACAAATTGTTCCAGTAGAATCGGGAATCGAACCCCTGACCCTTCAAGTCGTGAGTCCGACGCTCTTAACCACTAGGCTACAACCCCTGTACTGCATTTAGATTCGAAAATAAACCAAAGGCAGTGTCGGTTGTCACTTCAGGGAGCCCGACATTTGACTGGGGTCAGTTTCGGTCAGGGCTTAAGGTTAGGGTTTTGGTCAAATAACGACAGCCAAATGCCACCCAATTAACCTGGCGGAGGGAGACTTCAGTTGCTTAAAAGATACCATTAAAACCGTAATTAATGATCTGAAAAGTGTAAAAATGATTCATGGCACAGTTAAAGGAGAATTTGCTGCGTCGAATGAAGCTTTCTAGACGTAATTGACTGCGTCATTTGAAACATATCCGAGAAATTTATAAGAGCTTGATTTTCGAATACGATTGTTGGATGGAGGGTTCTTCACTGCCTGTAGGAAAACTCATAGGACCCAATTCTTCATTAGGTCAACAGAAAACTGGGGGGGGGGTGAGCACAGAAGCCAAACTGCAGGTGGTTGGTCTCAACGACCTGCGCAAACCTAAATGAACTCTCCATCTATGGTCGCCAAGTGTGCAGCAGATTCTATCTTAGATCCGCATGCCCGCCCCTGTGCCAATACTAAAACTGCGGCTATGCGGTTTTTTTTCTTATTTCCCATCGCCCGTGAGACTCTTCCGTGTTCAAACAAAAGCGATGGAAGCCGCCACGACCGACAAGTGAGTGAAAAAGCAAGCTATAGAGCTATACGCAGAAGTCCGCCCCAGTTTTCTTTCCCCCTGTCAACAAGAATTTGACCGGGGAACCAAGTCTACTTTTCCAGGTTTCTGGTTCTTGAAGAAGAAAGAACTGTATGCTTAGTGTCACTTTACGGTTAGTGTCTATATTTCTGCAGCTCCTGTCGGTTTAGATTAGGCATATACTGCAGGCGAAGAGTCAATTCTCAATTTCGTTTAATTGGTAAACGGTAGTCTACTGTCTGACACTGGTCGTACTTATGCGTTTAAGAGAAGTTCAAGTCAGTATCTCTGTTGCCTTTTGGGCCTGTGACTTGCAGAGTCGGTGTCTCCGATGCCTTTTGGGTGTGTGACTTGCAGAGTCGGTGTATCCGATGCCTTTTGGGCCTGTGACTTGCAGAGTCGGTGTCTCCGATGCCTTTTGGGTGTGTGACTTGCAGAGTCGGTGTCTCCGATGCCTTTTGGGTGTGTGACTTGCAGAGTCGGTGTATCCGATGCCTTTTGGGTGTGTGACTTGCAGAGTCGGTGTCTCCGATGCCTTTTGGGTGTGTGACTTACAGAGTCGGTGTCTCCGATGCCTTTTGGGTGTGTGACTAGCAGAGTCGGTGTATCCGATGCCTTTTGGGCCTGTGACTTGCAGAGTCGGTGTCTCCGATGCCTTTTGGGTGTGTGACTTGCAGAGTCGGTGTCTCCGATGCCTTTTGGGTGTGTGACTTGCAGAGTCGGTGTCTCCGATGCCTTTTGGGTGTGTGACTTGCAGAGTCGGTGTCTCCGATGCCTTTTGGGTGTGTGACTTGCAGAGTCGGTGTCTCCGATGCCTTTTGGGTGTGTGACTTGCAGAGTCGGTGTCTCCGATGCCTTTTGGGCGTGTGACTTGCAGAGTCGGTGTCTCCGATGCCTTTTGGGTGTGTGACTTGCAGAGTCGGTGTCTCCGATGCCTTTTGGGTGTGTGACTTGCAGAGTCGGTGCCTCCGATGCCTTTTGGGTGTGTGACTTGCAGAGTCGGTGTCTCCGATGCCTCTTGGGTGTGTGACTTGCAGAGTCGGTGTATCCGATGCCTTTTGGGTGTGTGACTTGCAGAGTCGGTGTCTCCGATGCCTTTTGGGTGTGTGACTTGCAGAGTCGGTGCCTCCGATGCCTTTTGGGTGTGTGACTTGCAGAGTCGGTGTATCCGATGCCTTTTGGGTGTGTGACTTGCAGAGTCGGTGCCTCCGATGCCTTTTGGGTGTGTGACTTGCAGAGTCGGTGCCTCCGATGCCTTTTGGGTGTGTGACTTGCAGAGTCGGTGTATCCGATGCCTTTTGGGTGTGTGACTTGCAGAGTCGGTGTCTCCGATGCCTTTTGGGTGTGTGACTTGCAGAGTCGGTGCCTCCGATGCCTTTTGGGTGTGTGTGACTTGCAGAGTCGGTGTATCTGATGCCTTTTGGGCCTGTGACTTTTAGAGTCGGTGTCTCCGATGCCTTTTGGGTGTGTGACTTGCAGAGTCGGTGTCTCCGATGCCTTTTGGGTGTGTGACTTGCAGAGTCGGTGTATCCGATGCCTTTTGGGTGTGTGACTTGCAGAGTCGGTGTCTCCGATGCCTTTTGGGTGTGTGACTTGCAGAGTCGGTGTATCCGATGCCTTTTGGGTGTGTGACTTGCAGAGTCGGTGTCTCTGATGCCTTTTGGGCGTGTGACTTGCAGAGTCGGTGTCTCCGATGCCTTTTGGGTGTGTGACTTGCAGAGTCGGTGTATCCGATGCCTTTTGGGTGTGTGACTTGCAGAGTCGGTGTCTCCGATGCCTTTTGGGTGTGTGACTTGCAGAGTCGGTGTATCCGATGCCTTTTGGGTGTGTGACTTGCAGAGTCGGTGTATCCGATGCCTTTTGGGTGTGTGACTTACAGAGTCGGTGTCTCTGATGCCTTTTGGGTGTGTGACTTGCAGAGTCGGTGTATCCGATGCCTTTTGGGTGTGTGACTTGCAGAGTCGGTGTCTCCGATGCCTCTTGGGTGTGTGACTTGCAGAGTCGGTGTATCCGATGCCTTTTGGGTGTGTGACTTACAGAGTCGGTGTCTCTGATGCCTTTTGGGTGTGTGACTTGCAGAGTCGGTGCCTCCGATGCCTTTTGGGTGTGTGACTTGCAGAGTCGGTGTATCCGATGCCTTTTGGGTGTGTGACTTGCAGAGTCGGTGTCTCCGATGCCTTTTGGGTGTGTGACTTGCAGAGTCGGTGCCTCCGATGCCTTTTGGGTGTGTGACTTGCAGAGTCGGTGTATCCGATGCCTTTTGGGTGTGTGACTTGCAGAGTCGGTGCCTCCGATGCCTTTTGGGTGTGTGACTTGCAGAGTCGGTGCCTCCGATGCCTTTTGGGTGTGTGACTTGCAGAGTCGGTGTATCCGATGCCTTTTGGGTGTGTGACTTGCAGAGTCGGTGTCTCCGATGCCTTTTGGGTGTGTGACTTGCAGAGTCGGTGCCTCCGATGCCTTTTGGGTGTGTGTGACTTGCAGAGTCGGTGTATCTGATGCCTTTTGGGCCTGTGACTTTTAGAGTCGGTGTCTCCGATGCCTTTTGGGTGTGTGACTTGCAGAGTCGGTGTCTCCGATGCCTTTTGGGTGTGTGACTTGCAGAGTCGGTGTATCCGATGCCTTTTGGGTGTGTGACTTGCAGAGTCGGTGTCTCCGATGCCTTTTGGGTGTGTGACTTGCAGAGTCGGTGTATCCGATGCCTTTTGGGTGTGTGACTTGCAGAGTCGGTGTCTCTGATGCCTTTTGGGCGTGTGACTTGCAGAGTCGGTGTCTCCGATGCCTTTTGGGTGTGTGACTTGCAGAGTCGGTGTATCCGATGCCTTTTGGGTGTGTGACTTGCAGAGTCGGTGTCTCCGATGCCTTTTGGGTGTGTGACTTGCAGAGTCGGTGTATCCGATGCCTTTTGGGTGTGTGACTTGCAGAGTCGGTGTATCCGATGCCTTTTGGGTGTGTGACTTACAGAGTCGGTGTCTCTGATGCCTTTTGGGTGTGTGACTTGCAGAGTCGGTGTATCCGATGCCTTTTGGGTGTGTGACTTGCAGAGTCGGTGTCTCCGATGCCTCTTGGGTGTGTGACTTGCAGAGTCGGTGTATCCGATGCCTTTTGGGTGTGTGACTTACAGAGTCGGTGTCTCTGATGCCTTTTGGGTGTGTGACTTGCAGAGTCGGTGCCTCCGATGCCTTTTGGGTGTGTGACTTGCAGAGTCGGTGTCTCCGATGCCTCTTGGGTGTGTGACTTGCAGAGTCGGTGTATCCGATGCCTTTTGGGTGTGTGACTTACAGAGTCGGTGTCTCTGATGCCTTTTGGGTGTGTGACTTGCAGAGTCGGTGCCTCCGATGCCTTTTGGGTGTGTGTGACTTGCAGAGTCGGTGTATCTGATGCCTTTTGGGCCTGTGACTTTTAGAGTCGGTGTCTCCGATGCCTCTTGGGTGTGTGACTTACAGAGTCGGTGTCTCTGATGCCTTTTGGGTGTGTGACTTTTAGAGTCGGTGTCTCCGATGCCTCTTGGGTGTGTGACTTACAGAGTCGGTGTCTCCGATGCCTTTTGGGTGTGTGACTTTTAGAGTCGGTGTATCCGATGCCTTTTGGGTGTGTGACTTGCAGAGTCGGTGTCTCCGATGCCTTTTGGGTGTGTGACTTGCAAAGTCAGTGCCTTTTGGGCCTGTGACTTTTAGAGTCGGTGTCTCCGATGCCTCTTGGGTGTGTGACTTACAGAGTCGGTGTCTTTGATGCCTTTTGGGCCTGTGACTTTTAGAGTCGGTGTCTCCGATGCCTCTTGGGTGTGTGACTTACAGAGTCGGTGTCTCTGATGCCTTTTGGGTGTGTGACTTACAGAGTCGGTGTCTCTGATGCCTTTTGGGTGTGTGACTTTTAGAGTCGGTGTCTCCGATGCCTTTTGGGTGTGTGACTTTTAGAGTCGGTGTCTCCGATGCCTCTTGGGTGTGTGACTTACAGAGTCGGTGTCTCCGATGCCTTTTGGGTGTGTGACTTTTAGAGTCGGTGTATCCGATGCCTTTTGGGTGTGTGACTTGCAGAGTCGGTGCCTCCGATGCCTTTTGGGTGTGTGTGACTTGCAGAGTCGGTGTATCTGATGCCTTTTGGGCCTGTGACTTTTAGAGTCGGTGTCTCCGATGCCTCTTGGGTGTGTGACTTACAGAGTCGGTGTCTCTGATGCCTTTTGGGCCTGTGACTTTTAGAGTCGGTGTCTCCGATGCCTCTTGGGTGTGTGACTTACAGAGTCGGTGTCTCCGATGCCTCTTGGGTGTGTGACTTACAGAGTCGGTGTCTCTGATGCCTTTTGGGTGTGTGTGACTTGCAGAGTCGGTGCCTCCGATGCCTTTTGGGTGTGTGTGACTTGCAGAGTCGGTGTATCTGATGCCTTTTGGGCCTGTGACTTTTAGAGTCGGTGTCTCCGATGCCTCTTGGGTGTGTGACTTACAGAGTCGGTGTCTCCGATGCCTTTTGGGTGTGTGACTTTTAGAGTCGGTGTCTCCGATGCCTCTTGGGTGTGTGACTTACAGAGTCGGTGTCTCCGATGCCTCTTGGGTGTGTGACTTACAGAGTCGGTGTCTCTGATGCCTTTTGGGTGTGTGACTTTTAGAGTCGGTGTCTCCGATGCCTCTTGGGTGTGTGACTTACAGAGTCGGTGTCTCTGATGCCTTTTGGGTGTGTGACTTACAGAGTCGGTGTCTCTGATGCCTTTTGGGTGTGTGACTTTTAGAGTCGGTGTCTCCGATGCCTCTTGGGTGTGTGACTTACAGAGTCGGTGTCTCCGATGCCTTTTGGGTGTGTGACTTTTAGAGTCGGTGTATCCGATGCCTTTTGGGTGTGTGACTTGCAGAGTCGGTGTCTCCGATGCCTTTTGGGTGTGTGACTTGCAAAGTCAGTGCCTTTTGGGCCTGTGACTTTTAGAGTCGGTGTCTCCGATGCCTCTTGGGTGTGTGACTTACAGAGTCGGTGTCTCTGATGCCTTTTGGGCCTGTGACTTTTAGAGTCGGTGTCTCCGATGCCTCTTGGGTGTGTGACTTACAGAGTCGGTGTCTCTGATGCCTTTTGGGTGTGTGACTTACAGAGTCGGTGTCTCTGATGCCTTTTGGGTGTGTGACTTTTAGAGTCGGTGTCTCCGATGCCTTTTGGGTGTGTGACTTTTAGAGTCGGTGTCTCCGATGCCTCTTGGGTGTGTGACTTACAGAGTCGGTGTCTCCGATGCCTTTTGGGTGTGTGACTTTTAGAGTCGGTGTATCCGATGCCTTTTGGGTGTGTGACTTGCAGAGTCGGTGTCTCCGATGCCTTTTGGGTGTGTGACTTGCAGAGTCGGTGTCTCCGATGCCTTTTGGGCGTGTGACTTGCAGAGTCGGTGTATCCGATGCCTTTTGGGTGTGTGACTTGCAGAGTCGGTGTCTCCGATGCCTTTTGGGCGTGTGACTTGCAGAGTCGGTGTCTCCGATGCCTTTTGGGCGTGTGACTTGCAGAGTCAGTGCCTCCGATGCCTTTTGATTTTCTTTCTTACTCAGTCAGTGAAAACAAATAGCTTTTTCTTGTTGAAATGCTCAATTTACTCCGGGCTGCTTTGTGCACCTTTTCATCTGTCTCATCTTGAAGAAGTGAGAGCAAGGCAGAACGTTAACCCGTGTTAAAATACATGCAGGAACCCTGCACGAGGAAGTGTTCCGGTCGATATTCGCTCAGTTCTTCCCCCAAGGCGACGCCACCGCTTATTCCCGCTTCATTTTCTCGGCCTTCGACCGGTCACGCACGGGCGCCCTGACATTTGCCGACTTCGCCCGCGGCCTCTCAACAATCTGTCGCGGCAGCCAGAACGAGAAGCTGCGCTGGATTTTCAACATGTACGACATCAACCAGGACGGAGAGATCACCAAACGGGAGCTGAACGAAGTTTTAAACGGTATCTACGACCTACTAGGCAGGATGGTGCGCCCGCCGGTGGACGAGCTCACCGTGCTTGAGCACGCCGACGCTGCATTCGAGCGAATGGACGCCGACGGCGACGGCGTAATCTCGTTCGAAGATTTTGAGGCGTATTTTCAGCGGAATCCGCAGATGCTGCAGTGCTTGGCCTACTTTGACACGGCCATGTGAATAGAGACGACCCTGACGCGTTTTTACAACTGATACTGGACGCCAATCAGAGGCCTCAGGGGAAAGTAGTCAACCTGAGGATTGGGGAAGTGGTCAACCTGAGGATTGGGGAAGTGGTACACCTGAGGATTGGGGAAGTGGTCAACCTGAGGATTGGGGAAGTGGTCAACCTGAGGATTGGGGAAGTGGTCAACCTGAGGAGGATTGGGGAAGTGGTCAACCTGAGGATTGGGGAAGTGGTCAACCTGAGGAGGATTGGGGAAGTGGTCAACCTGAGGATTGGGGAAGTGGTCAACCTGAGGATTGGGGAAGTGGTACACCTGAGGATTGGGGAAGTGGTACACCTGAGGATTGGGGAAGTGGTCAACCTGAGGATTGGGGAAGTGGTACATCCGAGGATTGGGGAAGTGGTACACCTGAGGATTGGGGAAGTGGTCAACCTGAGGATTGGGGAAGTGGTCAACCTGAGGATTGGGGAAGTGGTCAACCTGAGGATTGGGGAAATGGTGCACCTGAGGAGGATTGGGGAAGTGGTCAACCTGAGGATTGGGGAAGTGGTCAACCTGAGGATTGGGGAAGTGGTTAACTTGAGGATTGGGGAAGTGGTTAACTTGAGGATTGAGGAAGTGGTTAACTTGAGGATTGGGGAAGTGGTCAACCTGAGGATTGGGGAAGTGGTTAACTTGAGGATTGGGGAAGTGGTTAACTTGAGGATTGGGGAAGTGGTCAATCTGAAGATCTGGGGAGCGATGAAGAACTACAAAGGTAACGGCAATTAATTAACTGATATTTATCTAATTCGTTTAAAGGCAATTGACTTAGTAGTAGAAAAGTATTCAACACAGCAGAAAAACCTTTTAATCAGCAAATTTTTGTCAACAAGTATTAATATTCTAATAATTTTTTTAACTAACAAGCACATCGCAACAATAAAATATCTTATCTGCGTATGTTTATAGCAGACATTAAAATACACATTTATAGCCCCCTTGGCGTGTTTGAATTTGCTTGTATCCTTAAATTTCGGCAATAAGTCAGTCATTTAGCAACTTTGGCTGATTGTGATTACATTAGTCATGGAAAGACAAGCTCCAATTGATGGAGTAGTTTGAAGTCATTAACTTTTATTTGTTTACCAAACACTAGTAAGTAAAGATAATCAAATGCATGGAAATACAAGATTATGAGTATCCAAATCTCTATTTATCGGCCTTTTTGGATACCGGCATGAATTCGTAACTGTCCGAATCGGACTCGGACCCCGACTGCTTGTGCTTTCGCTTCTTCTTAATCTTTTTAGCCTTCTTTAACTCTTTGCGCAGCTTCTTCTCTAATCGTCGAAGCTCCCGATCGCCGTCAGTGGAAGCTGACGAAGACTGGGCGGCGACTGGCTTCGAAGGCGGCGGTGGCTGCTGCTGCTGAGGCTTTGGGGGCTGTAGCGGAGGCGGCGGCGGCGGAGGCGGAGCAGGCGTCCTAAACGGCTCTGACGGAGGCTGATCCTCGAACAGGTGAGCAAACAGGCTACCAGCGGCCAGCATACGGCTGGTTGACTGCTCAGTAGCCGCCGCTGGTGCCGCCGCTGTATCTTTGCTAGCCTGAGCCTTAGCCAACTGTGGCCGCTCTTCGCTGCCGCCATCGTGTCGATCAGCAGCATCAGCATCGCCTTCCTTGTCCCCGCTATCTGGCCCGTCACCATCATTCTCGTCATCTGAGCCGAACACGGACCGAAACAGGTCCATAGACGGCCGGCTGGCTTCAACAACCGAAGCTGGCGCGGTTGCCGTGGCAACGGACAGAGCCAAGGAAGTCTGCGACTGCGTAGATGCAGGCGCATCGGAGGCTGGGACGGCGGCCGGGGCTGGCTGCTGTACGTTAGCAATCGGGTTGGGCGCGGGTGGCGCCGCTGCAGGCGCATTCGCATTGTCTTCAAACAGGCAGGCGAACAGCGACTGCGCCGACGCAATCGGAGCTTGGCCGACAGCAGCCGACATCTGCGAAGGTCGGCCGCTCGAGTCGCGCTTTGCCGGCGCTTCCTCCGGATAGGGATTCGGCACATTCAGCCGGCGGCAGACCATGGCGTGAGGCCGCCACTCGGACAGTCGGCGGGTCGGCGGCTTGTCGCCGCCAGCGTCGGCCGCAGCTTCGTCGGCCGCTTTGCCCGCTAGGCTGTCGTCGGCACCGTATTGCTGATCGGAGGCGCCGGCAGGCAAGAACCGGCTGCTCAGGCTGGTCGGCGCGGATCTATCGGCAGCGGCGGTGGTGTCGGCGGCTCGCGCGAACTGATCCCGTTCGAGGTTGCGCTCCCAGTCAGTCAGGCCCTCGGCGCCGTCGGCCGCTTTGGCGTAGGCCTCGGCGTGCTCGGCGCCAGCGGCTGTTCGCCAGCGCAGATAGCTGTGGTAGCGCGCCTGCTTGGCCGGATCGTCGCCAAACTGCTGATGCCAGCGGGCCGTGGTCAGCGGCGCGGACGTGGCGGCGGGGGCTGCGGGGGCGACAACGGCGGCAGTAGAAGAAGCTACTGAAGTCGAATTGCTTTTATCCAGCGGAGCACCGACGTCCCAGCGGCTGTTTCGCGGCGGGATAATTGTTTTTGACGACGTCGGAGGCGTTGGCGGCTTTGGCAAGTCGGCCTCAGCTTCGGCAGCTTCCTCCGCTTCGGCGCGCATCTGGCGCAGCGCAACGTCCAGAGCGTCAGGGGCCGGCGCGGGCCGATGCATTGGCACGAAGCCAGCCGGCAGCTCCGGTGGCGGGTAGGCCTTCCGGCGAACCGTGCCGCCGCGTCGCTGGACGAAGCCTTTCAAGGGCCGGTCTTCGTCGTCGTTGTCATCATCATCATCATCGACGTCGTTTAATGATGCTCGCTTTGCGTCCGGAGCCGTCCAGCCGAAATTCCGTCGGCGGCTGGCCAGCGCGGCCTCCTCGGCCTCGGTGCCGATGGAGAAGTCGTAGTTGGCCATGGAGTCGCTGCCGAACACGTCGGCATCTTCAGATTCTAGCGCGCCGACGCCGAACGCCTGACCGCGCATGCCGCCGACTGACGTCGATGAGGCTGTCGTTGACGATAGGGCGCGGCCGGCGTCGAGGCCGGAGTAGCCGAGGCCGCGGGTGTCCCGGCCGGGCTTCAGACGCAGTTTTGACAGCAGATCCACCGCTGCTGCGTCGCCGGCGTCTCCAGCGCCGTCGCCGTCATCGCTGTCGGGATTTTCGTTGCCAGTTGTCGGCCGCGGTTGTCGCCGCCGACGCCAGCCGAGGTGCCGAAGCAGTCGGTCACCCAGGCCAGTCTCACTCGGCAGCAGCAGCTCCGCCAGCGGGTCGGCGCCAGCGCCGCCGCGTCCTCCAACGGTGGCAGCAGCCGCCAGCCGGCGCATCTCGATGCCGTCGTACTCTGGGCGGGCGCGAACTTCCCGCGGTGCAATGCCAAAGTCACCGAGATCTTCGGCGTCCATGAAATCCTCCGGCCGACGCTCTCGCTGCCCTCGCTGGTCGCCCTGACGATCCCGACGAGACGAGCGGAACTCGCCAGGCTTAAAGCCCTCTACGGTGCCGACACTGTTGAAGTGCCCGGCCGAGAAGCCGCCAGTGAAGGCACCGTGGAATCGGACAGGCCGGCCGCGCTCGTCCAGCGCCCGCTGCTGATGGATCGGCAGTCCGCTCTGCGGCTGCTGGCGCCGGCGCTTTGCCTGCTTAGCCGCGGCCGTCGCCGGATCGTCGTCAGAGTCGTCGAGCAACTCCAACGGCGTGCCGAGAAATTCATCACTATCATCATCGTCCTCCTCATCATCATCTTTGTTGTCATCGCCCTGATAGGAGTCTCTGTGTCGGTCTTCGTAGTAGAGGCGGCCGCTACGCCGCGACATCCCAGTCAGGAATCGGAGATAACAGGAATCGGTTTGAAGTCTTTTATCTCGGGGTTTAATTCGACGATATGTATCGAAAGTTTATTTTACAAACCTAAAAAACTGATTAGGATGTGCTGTACATAAATTATCTTGAATAAAACTCTTACTACTATTAGTAGTGCAGATTTATTTTCTAAATAGTTTTTAGAATTTCCAACCTTGTTATGCTTTTTTTCCTAAGGATAAAAAACAAAGCCAAGCAAGAACAACAAACAATGGATGAGAAAAAATAAATAACTTTTTAATAATTTTTTTTCAATTGTTTTACAGTATATTTGTGAACTTTTTTTGTTAAAAAAACAGAACTGAAAAGAAAACAAGCTCACCTCTTGTCTACTTAAAGTAGGAAAATAAAACAGGAGTAAAGAAAGCTTATATATGGCATTAATCTGCCTGTGTCGAATATTCAGAGACACAAAATATAACAAAAAGATGACTAATTAAGATGTTCCACTATAAGCTTTTATGACGATTAGTTAAGAACGATTAGTAAAATAAATTAAAGTGTCGCATCAGAAACCAAAATCAGGACACCGTTCGTTTGTCAAAGCCTTTGAAACCGTACATAGGCGACCTTTAAAGGAAACCAACAGCCTCAATAATATAACACAAAGTTAAGCGATTAGTACTCGTATCTGCACAGGTTTTGACAGCCGAAGTAGTTGCAGCAGCTAGCTTATGACAGGATCACACAGACAGACATACCATAGACTGTGTGGATCACACAGACAGGCACACCATAGACTGTGTGGATCACACAGACAGACATACCATAGACTGTGTGGATCACACAGACAGACATACCATAGACTGTGTGGATCACACAGACAGGCACACCATAGACTGTGTGGATCACACAGACAGGCACACCATAGACTGTGTGGATCACACAGACAGGCACACCATAGACTGTGTGGATCACACAGACAGGCACACCATAGACTGTGTGGATCACACAGACAGGCACACCATAGACTGTGTGGATCACACAGACAGGCACACCATAGACTGTGTGGATCACACAGACAGGCACACCATAGACTGTGTGGATCACACAGACAGGCACACCATAGACTGTGTGGATCACACAGACAGGTACACCATAGACTGTGTGGATCACACAGACAGGTACACCATAGACTGTGTGGATCACACAGACAGACATACCATAGACTGTGTGGATCACACAGACAGGCATACTATAGTAGATTTCAGTTAGAATAATTGTTTATTACTATACTGAAATGGGCAACTTTTAATACGTTTTCACTGCATTCGGCTGACAAAAACAGTTGTTATTATTAAGGCAACTGTACACAAAATATATGTAAAAACGCTAAGCGCTCAATAGAAAAAAAACAAATTAAAACGAAACAAAAGACTTTACTACAGAAAACAAAAAACACACCTTGGATAGATACTGAGTATGGATACATTCTGAATAGTGATTTGAAGTACAGAAATTAATTTTTCTTACTCTAGCTGGATAAATATTAAGCGATAAACGAAGGGGGGAGAAACCGGAAACTCTTCAACTTAGATCAGGAGCAATTGTAAACAGCAATAGCAAATCGAAACTGCTACTAGTAGTATGATATAGGCATAGGCATATTAATACATATGTTAGTAACGATAATTGTTAGAAAACAACATCAGACAAAAAAGGTTAGATCCGCAACTGGACAGAAAATCTGGATTAAAAAAATAACCGACAGCCTAATATAATCAGCTCGAATCAAAATGGAAATTTTTGCCACCATAACGCAAAATATGGCATTTTAGTGCAGAATCTAACTTTAGTCGGCTCAATGTGATGGGTTGTTTATTGACTTGGCCTAAGGATTCTTTTGATACTTTGACGGGCGATTCTCACAGGCGATTTTGGAGACAACATAAGGGGGGGGGCGATTCTCACAGGCGATTTCGGGAACAGCTAAAGCTGACCGAAATTGGACTCCGCAGAAAATGAAAAGTCAAGTCCAACCAGTCAATCAATAATCAGCGAATAAAACCCAGAGCAGGCTTAGAGCAGGTAGGGGTTCTGAGCCGGATACGGCTTCGCCCTGTCGCACACGCTGCAGTGATGCGCGGTGGCCGGATTCTCCAGGGTGCAGGCCTCGCATTTCCACGGGCCAGCCGGGCCGGTGGCAGCGGCGGCGGCTCCGGGTCTGACAGGGTTGTGAGACTCCGGCAGCTGGTCGCAGATTGCGCTGGCGCTGTCGTTGTTGTTACTGTTGTTGCGACGGTTGTCGGCGCCAACAGTCGTTGCTAGCAGCTGTTGCTGCTGCTGCATCTGGCGCTGCTGCATGAAGGCCCGACGATCGGCGGGGCCCGGCGGACCGACTGGCGCAGGGGCAGCGGCAACGGCACCGGCGGCGGCGGCCGGAGCTTCGCCAAGCTGGTCTCGAAGTTCGGCCAGGCGAGCCTGTACCGCAATTTGGACATTTTTACAAATATAGATGGCAACAGTCGTAGTAAACAGCACAGGGCATATGGCGGCCCTGATTTTCTTATCATCCGGCATGTGCACTCTCTCTCTCTCTCTCTCTGTGCCCATGGGGATGGCCAGTGTGACAGATAGGAGAGTGTGACAGAGGAACATTGTGACAGGAATGTACAGGAACAGAAGTCAGAGACAGGGACATGAGCTCCTCAGACAAGCCCCAGGCCCCCAGCACCGGTAAAGTACTCACCTGAGCTGACTCCCTATCGGCTCTTTCCCTGGCAAAATCCTCTTGATACAGAGCAGCCTGAGCCTGCAGCACTTCGTTCTCCTGTCGCAGGCCTTCCAATTCGCGATTAGCTCTGGCCAGTTCGTCAGCCAGGCGCGTCCGCTCTCGTTCGAGTCGGCGCATGGCCTCTGTTGTGTCGGAAATGAGTGAATCAGTTGGGTCATTGGGCTGCGGCAGCGGCGGCGGCGGCGGCGGCAGCGGCGGCGCGACCCGCGGCGCGCTCCTAGCCTGGGCAAGCTGATTTCGCAGCTCGGCGAGCTGGCGATCGCGATCTTCGTTCATCTTCTCGTGGCGAGCCTTCTGGCTGGACCAGAACTCGTGCCACTGCTTGTTCACGGACTTGAGCTGGAGTTGAGCGGCACGGATGGCAATAATAGTCATAATTGTGAGCACAGGTGCGCAGGCGCGCACTCATGCACACGCTCACACAGGGTGTACAGCGGCCCTTTGACTTGCTAATCGTCCGGCATGTACACTCTCTGTGCCTTCAGGGTTGACCCTTATGGGTGTCATAGAGTGAGTAATACTCTAATAAGTAATGCCATAAAGCAAATAAAATACCTCTTCATTTTCTTTTCTCAGGCGTTCCAGTTCACGATTCTGCTGCGGAGGCGTGTAAGGCATGTTTTGATACACCTGCTGCTGCTGCTGCTGCTTCTGTCTGGCCTGCGGATGCTGCAGCTTTAGTGGCTGCCACTTTTCCGGTGCGGCTTCAGTTCCGCCAACCTGAAAAGGGAAAAAACGAACAAACGGGGTCAGGAATTGGAGGGGCAATCAATGTACAGGGGAGGTAATTATTGTTAAATGGGGTGATGCATATTGAGGACGGGGTTACGGGTTGGAAGGGCACTGTACATTGAAGACGGGGTTATGCATTGGAGAGGAAATGTACATTGGGGGGCGGGTTCAGGGTTTGGAGGGGTAACGTACATTGGGGGACGGGGTTATGCATTGGAGAGGAAATGTACATTGGGGGGCGGGTTCAGGGTTTGGAGGGGTAACGTACATTGGGGGACGGGGTCAGGGATTGGAGGGGCAATGTACATTGGGGGACGGGGTTAGAGATTGGAGAGGAAATGTACATTGGGGAAGGGGTTAGGGTTTGGAGGGGTAACGTACATTGGGGGACGGGGTCAGGGATTGGAGAGGAAATGTACATTGGGGGACGGGGTTAGAGATTGGAGAGGAAATGTACGTTGGGTTACGGGGTTAGGGATTGGACAGGAAATGTACATTGGGGACGGGATTAGGGTTTGGGAGGGGTAACGTACATTGGGGGACGGGGTCAGGGATTGGAGGAAATGTACATTGGGGACGGGGTTTAAAGTAGCATTGTACATCAGAGATCAAAGAGACATTCGCGCTAACCGTCTCCCCCTGGTGCAGCAGGGCGTCCGCCTCGGCCAGGTGGGCAATAATACGCCTTAGGTCGACAATTTTCTCCGGCGAACGGAACAGCATTTTTAACGAAGCGTCCAGCATCTCCTGCGGGGAGGCCGGCGACGGGGCTTCCATAGTCCAGTCGTGGACGTCCCGGCCGCCAGCTGGCATGCCGCCGTCCGCGGCGTCGTCGTCTTCATCGTCCGTGTCGGCATTGCCGTTGCGATTGGCGTCAATGAGCTGCTGCGGGCAGGGCGCGTCGAGCAGGCTGAACTGCTGCTGGCCGTCAGCCCAGGGGTCCGGCTGCATCAGGTCCGGCTCGAACGAATCGTCCCGATCTCTCAAATTAGAAGCGGCTGCTGCTGCTGTGGCCATTGTGATTTTGCTGGATGATTTATTGAAAACCGAAAATTTGCTTTGCATGAATTATTACGGAAATAACAATTCGGCTTTGGACATTGCGAATATTTCCTCTGATAATTTATTTTTCTAGTGCTTCATAATAAAAAATGAATTAAAACTCAAACTGTAAATAAGTAAAGCTCTATATAGAGTAATAGAATTACATGGCTGCAATGTTTTTATTATCAGCGTACAATTTAAAAGTAGTGAATCGGAAAGACAAAGTAAAGATCAAATAAGTGACTGGTCGGATTGGCCTCACATTCTCATAATAATCAGCACATGTAACTTATTAAAACTAGGAATTTTTACCCACAGGCCACAGCTCGCCTCAGTTGCCTAATTCAAATTAACAGTTAACCTTTTGGAGGCCGAATTTATAAATGAAACGCACCGAGTCGAATGACAATACACAGATCAAGGTTATCTACGGAAGTAGAATTATTAAAAAGCATGCGCAAATGGTCTACATCAAGATTTACGAGTATAGAAGACTCTTTCATGAACGCAGGTAAACTGTTTGAAATGATCGATAAAAAGTTACATCAAAGGCCAAATATTATCCATATGGACTTTAAGGTTTTTGGAGAGGATTATCGAAGGTTTTAGGGAGGATTATCGAAGGTTTAGGGAGGATTATCGAAGACTTTTGGGGAGGATTATCTAAGGTTTTTGGGGAGGATTATCGAAGGTTTTGGGGAGGATTATCGAAGGTTTTTAGGCAGGATTATCGAAGGTTTTGGGGAGGATTATCGTCATCGAAGACTTTTGGAAGCAACACGGACGAAGTTTCTAAAAATGATGGACTATTTCTGGGAAGATAATGAACAATATTTACATGTACAGTTAATTCTGTTTGGAACTGTCAGGATAACGGGGTGGCAACATCAGAGAGTCATTCATCGGGCAGCACCTTGTAGGGATTCATAATCCCGTTAGGATCCAGCAGCCGTTTCACTTCGGCCATGACTCGAACAGCAAAATCGGCCTTACTATGCCGAATGTACTGACTCTTCTTGAGCCCCAGCCCGTGCTCAGCGCTAACCGAGCCACGCCGGTCCCTGACCCAATCGAACACGTGCGGCTCGATCAGCTCCAACACTTTGGCATCGAATTTTGGCGTAGTAAAATTCAAATGCAGATTGCCGTCGCCAAGGTGACCGTAGCCGGCTGTCCGAATAACCCGGCCGTCCAGGCGGGTCCGCATGTGCTCAACTAGGCGGTAGATGTCGGCCAGCGGCAAGCTCACGTCGTATTTGTACTCGTAGCCGTCCACTAGCAGGGATTCGACAATGCGCTCGCGCAGAGACCACAGGTGAGCAAATTGCCCAGCATCCTGGGCTACTGTGCCGTCGGTTGCGCAACCATCCATCGACATCACTGACTCGATGAAGCCGTCCAGCTTCTCTCGATCGTGCGTCTCGTTAGAGCCGGATGTCTCGGCTAGCACATAGAAACTGTGCTCGCCCAGGGGGCAGGAGAGGCCGAGGTTCTTTTTGACAGCTCGCATGGACTCCGAATCGATGAACTCGAATGCGGACAGGATCTCGCCCAGGCTGCGTCTGGCCAGCCGGTAAGTGTCCAGCACGGCCTGCGGGATGGCCTGGTCTATGTTAGTTGAAGCCTAAGCCTATTATAGAGTTAAGCAGAGCTGGCCGCGGTTAGTACACAAGGCCCTCTACACTCTCAGCACTAAAAATTCAATTCTACCTACAAAAGATCCTAATCCTATTGTAAAGATCCCAATCCTACTATACAGATCCCAATCCTACTATACAGATCCCAATCCTACTATACAGATTCCAATCCTACTATACAGATCCCAATCCTACTATACAGATCCCAATCCTACTATACAGATCCCAATCCTACTATACAGATCCCAATCCTACTATACAGATCCCAATCCTACTATACAGATCCCAATCCTACTATACAGATCCCAATCCTACTTTACAGATCCCAGTCCTACTATACAGATCCCAATCCTACTATACAGATTCCAATCCTACTATACAGATCCCAATCCTACTATACAGATCCCAATCCTACTATACAGATCCCAATCCTACTATACAGATCCCAATCCTACTATACAGATCCCAATCCTACTATACAGATCCCAATCCTACTATACAGATCCCAATCCTACTTTACAGATCAAGTCTCAAGATCAAATTCAAGGACTCCAAATGCTAATTTTTAAACTGGAACAAACCTGAAAGGAATCCAGGCCGAGAAAGGCCAGCTGCACAGACTTGGGCCTGGCCGGGCACAGTATAGCCGCTTTAGTAATGATACCAAGCGTTCCCTCGCTACCAATGAGCAGCTGTTTAATATCGTATCCGGTGTTGTCTTTCCGCAGAGTAGTCAGGCAGTCCAGCACCTGTCCGGTAGGCAGCACAGCCTCCAGACCCAAGGTGGTGCCGCGCAGGCTGCCGTACCGCAACAGGCGAAGGCCGCCAGCATTCGTGGCCAAGTTGCCGCCAATCTGACAGCTGCCCTTGGCGCCAAGGTCCAGCGGCATCATCAGGCCTTGGCTAGCCGCCTCCCTGTCCAACTGTTCGAGTACGCAGCCGGCCTCGGCAACAAGCACGCCGGACACTGGGTCGATGCTAAGCAGGCTGTTCATGCGGCTAGTTGAGATCACGATCTCGTCGAATAGAGGCACCGAGCCGCCAACCAGGCCGGTGTTGCCGCCCTGCGGTACTACGGCTAAACGGCGCTTATTGCAGTGACGGACTATGGCGCTCACCTGGGATTTCGGTAGGTTAAGAGTTTGTGACATTGTGACATTGGTATTGTTTGTTATTAGAGGTATTACTGCCCATTCCGCCGAATCCCCTAAGCAGGAACACAAGCGCAAAGATATGTACGTAGTCATACGCAAAGGCACACACTCACACCAGAGAGTGTTCAGAAATCTAATGACAACTTTCCTTTTAAATGATTGTAAACTTTTCTTGTCATTTCTAATATTTCCCAATGAAAACTGTACCTAGACCAGGAGCGTCCCAGAGTCGCTTGCGTCGCCCCAGCGTCTCTACTGGTAACACAGGTAAAATAGGAAAGAAAGTCACTCTAGACGACTCTAAAATGACGAGATGTCACGGAACAAGTTTTCAAAAAGAGTTGCCTACACAGTGTTCATTTGGAGGCGTTTTACTGGATCTGTGACTCTGGGGCGCTTCTATAGTGACTTTTAGTCTAAGGCGCATCTGCGTCACTTCATAAAATTAGAATCGCATTTCGAATTTATAACAACTACTACTGGAGTCTACTTGAGTTAGTAGAAAGCTATGCGCTACTCTTGGGTGCAACTTTTTTTGCGACTCTCGCTTTTACAGTCGCATTACAATCATTCGAATCGTTAAAAAAGTCACAAGAGTCGCCCCAGACCCGCCTAGAGTAAAGGTTTCAACGGTTTTTATATTTAATCTCGTTTAAAATGGCACTCGAACCTCTTCCGTAGTTTTTGGCCGCAGCACCAGCTGACCCTGGCCACGGCATATCCGCAGCCAGTCAATATTGTAGGACAGCACCTCGTCCGCATCTTTGATCACGTGATCGCCGCCAACAATAGCCTCGAATGCGGATACGTCAGCGTCAGTTAATTGACTGAACGCGCCGCGCTTTATCCCGGGATGAATTTCGGTGGTCAGCGGGGGCAGCCCGCCTGAAGCTGAAGAGGCTGGTCGGGCAAGAAGGGCGAAAGCGCCAGCAGATGCGGGTCGCCGCCTGAGCAGCAGCTGAGGAAGCAGAGATGCGGCTCGGCTGGCCAGGAAGAGGCGGCGTCAGAATGAGATTGAATATTTTTCTGAGATTTCTAAATGATTCCTAAAGCCATACTGATATGACTCCTGAAGCTAATTGATGGCTTAGCAACCAATAACCTGCCCTAGCAACTGATGCTTAACCCTAGCAGCCAATATCCTACCTTAGCAATCATTGCTTAACCCTAGCAACCAATGACCTGCCTTAGCAACCATTGCTTAACCCTAGCTACATACATCCTGCTTTAGCAACCAATGCTTAACCCTAGCAACCAATGACCTGCCTTAGCAACCATTGCTTAACCCTAGCTACATACATCCTGCTTTAGCAACCAATGCTTAACCCTAGCAACCAATAACCTGCCTTAGCAACCGATGCTTAACCCTAGCTACATATATCCTGCTTTAGCAACCAATGCTTAACCCTAGCAACCAATATTCTGCCTTAGCAACCAATGCCCTCTCACTCACAACTAATAATGCCCTTCCTTAAATACCAATTCCTTCTCTAAAGCTAGCAACACTAATTATGAAGTTATCAAAAAACTAACCTACACAATTAAAAAGAGTCATTAAAGTTATTAAGTTTCCTATCTTTAACAAGCTTTTACATGACAACAAAGAACAGAAAAGAACCAACAAGTCATTCATACGCCAGGAACCGCGTGCGGCATGATCTTGTTTATTTTCCAATCCAAACTATAAATAAAAACTGCCGCTCAATGCGCCTCGAAGCCTTAACTTATTAGGTAGGCCCTGTCATCAATCAATCAAATCAGTCTTGTCTAAGCTTAATCGCTTCCATTAATCAAGAGTTGGCGTTGGGTCCGCGACGACGACCGCCCGGCAGGTTGACAGTGGCCACGAATCGCTTGTTGTACTGAATGCGGCGCTTAGCCCGGCCAGTTTTGGCCTTGTGCTTCTCCTGCTTGGCCACTTTTGGCGTCTGGCCGCGCACTTTGCCAGCTCGGGCCAGCGAGCCGTGCACCTTGCCGCCGGGTAGCAACGCCTGGATGTCCAGAGTGGTGCCTTCGGTGGCCACCTGTGGTACAGCGGAGGGGGTAGGGGGGGGGTGGGACATGACACTTGCTTGATACAAATCAAAACCGTTTCTGTCATTTTAACCTAGAGTTCAGTTGTTCTTAATCAGATCCCACAATAGCTGTCAATCCAATCAGATCCCACAATAGCTGTCAATCCAATCAGATCCCACAATAGCTGTCAATCCAATCAGATCCCACAATAGCTGTCAATCCAATCAGATCCCACAATGGCTGTCAATCGAATCAGATCCCATAATGGCTGTCAATCCAATCAGATCCCACAATGGCTGTCAATCCAATCAGACTTCACAATGGCTGTCAATCCAATCAGATCCCACAATGGCTGTCAATCCAGTCAATTATCAGATCCCACAATAGCTGTCAATCCAATCAGATCCCACAATAGCTGTCAATCCAATCAGATCCCACAATGGCTGTCAATCCAGTCAATTATCAGATCCCACAATAGCTGTCAATCCAATCAGATCCCACAATGGCTGTCAATCCAATCAGATCCCATAATGGCTGTCAATCCAATCAGATCCCACAATGGCTGTCAATCCAATCAGACTTCACAATGGCTGTCAATCCAATCAGATCCCACAATAGCTGTCAATCCAGTCAATTATCAGATCCCACAATGACTGTCCAATCAGATCCCACAATAGCTGTCAATCCAATCAGATCCCACAATAGCTGTCAATCCAATCAGATCCCACAATAGCTGTCAATCCAATCAGATCCCACAATAGCTGTCAATCCAATCAGATCCCACAATAGCTGTCAATCCAATCAGATCCCCAAAATAAGTGCTAAGTTAGCAAGCCAAGCATGCACTATGCAAAACTCACAGTCGCAATGGTGGCATCATCGTCCAGAGCTTCACCGGCAGCGGCAAACACAGCCAGGCCTAGAGGAGAGGCGCCGCACTGTTCGCCAGCCCAGGTCTTCAGGTCGGCAACGGTGTCCTCGGCGGCAAACTGCTTGGCGATGGTGTCGCCAGTAGGCAGGGAGACAAACACGGGCATGATTTCTGGCAGGTTCTCTTTGCGTTGGATTGCTACTAGGAGCTGAAGATTGATGAGATTAAAAAGTACTCCAGAGTGCAGATTAAAGAAGACTGACAATAGTCAGTGTTCCAGCTTCATGTTACTTGTACTTGATGCTCACATATAACATGTTTTCTAGACAATTGCCATTATAGACAATGGAATATTCCATATTTGTACTATAGTACTAGATAGGACAAAATCTAGTGTTATATATTAATAAATATTGGCCTTAGGATACACCAATATTATTAGGATCATTAACCTTTCTGTAATGTTGCCGTTGTTTAGATTATTTACATAAGCCCTAAAGGCTTGGGTTATTTTTTTTTAAATACAGGCTATTGTTCTATTATAAAGATCATGCAAAATATATGCTAGAAAAATTGATATATTAAAAAATAAGTGTTACCACTCTAGAAAGAGAGCAAGATTGGTACTCAAGAGCTGTAGCCCCTCCCTATTCCTCCCTTGACACAGCCACTGGTGCCAACTATAGGCCAATGTCAACTGTATATTGGTAACCCAAAAAAATTATATTGGGAATTTTTTGGTATGTCCTATATCTCTATATGCTCTTAATAGCTAGAATCCTCCAATATATATGCTAGAAGCCATCTGTCTCTTTGTATGTGTATAAGATATGCCAAGCAAAAAGCATAAGTTGCACCAGTTTTAAATCATCTATGCTCTTGTTGTGTAGTAGTTTTATCTACTGCCTTTTTGTCTACTAGTAGATGAAATACGAGGTAGCATTTTCTAATAAAATATAGGACATAACATTGTCCCAGTCTTGTATGTATACCCAGAACTGGATTAAAGTGAATGATATATAATTTATTGTCTGCATCAATGTATAAAAGTTGTTTTATATCTTTGCAATAGTTTTATATTTTTGTGTATATACCTTATTGGAAGGAAACCTTATTTAGCCCTTATTCAATCATTCGAGTCAGTGATATTTTTAACCTTTCATTGGTCATGGATCTTGCACTTTATTTCCAAAATAAAAAAAACAATAAATGAAGCTGGTTGAAATACCAAACTATTTAAGTGCTACAAGGCTCATTCCATATAAGCATGGTCGTAACATGACAGGTTATTTTTACTTATAAAATGAAATCTAATAATAGAATATACTAAACCAATATTTTAAATGAAAGATTATTTTGTCTAGAATATATTTATAGAGTTTCATATAGATATCATCATTAGTATAGATGCTATTAAACCTTAAATGACACTTATGGTAGTAACGACAGGATTTTTGACATATAGAAACTAAAAGGTAAAAGTCTTATAACATTTTTCATTTTTGATATTTTGCAATACATTTTTAAAATTTGACTAAGAACATCTTTAGAAATCATACTCTTTTATTAGAATATATAAACTCAAAAGGCAACAAAGATACAAAAGAAAAGGCAGCCTTATGGTCGTAACATATTTTTTTCTGTCAATTCAGTAACTTTGAGGTACTAATACATTAAAAATATAATAGATTATTTGGTCACCAATGCTTTTATCTGATGATGCAAGTACTATACTTTTATCTATAGTTTGTTTCAACCTTCAAAAGCTTTCTATTTGTTTTTAAAAGGTACAAAATCTTAATGATGTCTTTTGCTTCGAAAAATGTCCAAATTTTTACAAAAATGACTTTTTGCCAATTGATAACATACTAATCCAACATTTTACCATTCCTTTATTCTTAGATTGTATATATTGCACAATATAAACATTTGGTAAAAAAAATAGGCTAATTAGGCAATGGCAAGCAAAAATATTGACTTTTTTCTATTTTCCAAATATGTCCATCTTATATGGAATGAGCCACAAGGATACTGTACTTTGGATTTCAATTAGTCATTCAATTGGATCAGTTAGTGTGACAAACCAAGGATGAACATTTTGCTCAATTATAGGAAGTAGTTTGCAAAGGCAATGCTAACTATAAACACTGGCAACTGCTAATGAGCAAAGATTGCTAAGCAAGTACATCTGATCTGTTGGAGTTATATTTCTTAATGGGTAATATTTATATATAACAAATAAGGAAATAATTGATGAGAATTGTTGCCAACTAGCCAAGCTATGCAAAGATTCTGGCTATCTAGTATGCACAATTAATGTTCTATGCAGCAGAGCCAATTACCAACTTGAAGATATCTAGAACCAACTAGGCCTGATTCAAAAGCTTCATCTGGTTGTTGGTTGTTGTGTAATACTAATGAGGAATATTGTCTATTTAGTGGCTTAGTTAATAGATCTAATGGAATTATTTATAGAATATGCTATATGACATGTACAAAACTGCCTAGTCTGCCTATAGTGGTATGGGTTGAGTTCAACAAATATAGTAGGAACTTGCATTGTCTATCCAGGAATAGCAATGACCTCAGTGGAGAATGATTCCAATTGGAACAATCAGAAAAGCCTCTGTCATTTGTAGTATCTAACAATTGCCACTAAAATTGGCCTAGGTTATTACAATTCACAATTTGCAAAGAATGATACTGAACAAAATTTTTATCGATATAGGCTATGGCCAAAGCAAATAAAAGTCAATAGTTTGGCTTGCTTTACATTGCACTATTGTTTTTATTGTCTGACAGATTTGCACATCAATGCTTGCAAAAGTAAAAGTATTTGTACCAGTGTATATATATCTTTAAAAGCTGAATATTTTAAATGAATTAGCAATTATCAACCAAGAAGAAGTGGAACTTGTCCAAAGCAGGGGTAAGTATAGTATTAGCTTATTAAGTTTTAACAATGCAAATTTTGATTGGAAACATTATATTACATGTACTTATTTTTATTTTAGATTATATCTTTAGACTTGTTTATTCAAAATTGTTATTCATTTAAACATCTCAGGTGAAATGTTTGTCATATTGTCAGTAGTAGCTTAGCATAGCCAAAACAATTTGCTTAAAGCATTTTGCCACACTAAAAAATAGTAGCAGCTTCTAGATGTATATAATTGTGCTAAGCTAATGCTAGATTTTAAAGCAAATATCAGTTTAGTGAAAGTGTATTTGATAGAGACTATTAGGAAAACAGTATGCAATTCTAATGTTCAAACTTCTATAATCAGTTGTGTGCATTCAGGCAAGGTAAAAATCCAGTTGCAATAGTTGCAGTTGTAGAGTAGCAGAGCTCTATTCCAATGTTGACAATAGAAGTTCAGGAGTCTGAGGATATGATCTCAGCAATTGTTTATCAATCAATTGCTATGAAGGAAATGTTTGAAGTCTATCCAGAAGTGCTACTATTTGACACTACTTATAAGGTGGACAATTGTAACATGCTACTCTTGCCAATGGTTAAAGATGGTGACAATAGTATCTAAGTATCTAAGACTATTAATACTAATTGCTAATGAAATAGCTAAGACTATAGCAAATGCTGTAAACTTTTTACCACTTTTTGTAGCATATGATAAGGTTTGCTGCTTAATAGTTGACAAAGACTTGACAGCTTTAAAAATCTTGAATAAGTGCTTTTACAATGCTAAGCCAAATTTGTACAAATTCCACATTTTATGAACTTTCAAGCATATTGCTACAGAGAGTCAAATGTCAATCACTATTCCTTAGAAAACTGCAGTCCTTAAGCTCCTAGAAAATATGGTCCAGGCTCATTCCATATAAGCATGGTCGTAACATGACAGGCTATTTTTACTTATAAAATGAAATCTAATAATAAAATATACTAAACCAATATTTTAAATGAAAGATTATTTTGTCTAGAATATATTTATAGAGTTTCATATAGATATCATCATTAGTATAGATGCTATTAAACCTTAAATGACACTTATAGTCGTAACAACAGGATTTTTGACATATAGAAACTAAAAGGTAAAAGTCTTATAACATTTTTCATTTTTGATATTTTGCAATACATTTTTAAAATTTGACTAAGAACATCTTTAGAAATCATACTCTTTTATTAGATATAAACTTAAAAGGCAACAAAGATACAAAAGAAAAGGCAGCCCTATGGTTGTAACATTATGGTCATAACATATTTTTTTTCTGTCAATTCAGTAACTTTGAGGTACTAATACATTAAAAATATAATAGATTATTTGGTCACCAATGCTTTTATCTGATGATGCAAGTACTATACTTTTATCTATAGTTTGCTTCAACCTTCAAAAGCTTTCTTTATTTTTAAAAGGTACATAATCTTAATGATGTCTTTTGCTTCAAAAAATGTCCAAATTTTTACAAAAATGACTTTTTGCCAATTGATAACATACTAATCTAACATTTTACCATTCCTTTATTCTTAGATTGTATATATTGCACATAAAAAACATTTGGTAAAAAAATAGGCTAATAAGGCAATGGCAAGCAAAAAGATTGACTTTTTTATTTTCCAAATATGTCCATCTTATATGGAATGAGCCTCCACACAGTGACAGAAGCAGAATTTGAAAGATCTCATTGCCAGCTGCAGCAATTGGCATTGCCATATCTTCTAGAGTACTTCAAAAAAGTAGGTTCTCTTGTAGGCATCAGTGGGCAAAGTGCTATAGGAAGTTTTGCCTTAACCTTAGTACAAGTGATACTCAGCAACTAGAATGTTTTCATTGGTAGGTGAAGGATGTCATTAGACACAATTTGGAGATTACATTTTTTGTTGCCAACTTTCTATTCCTACTTCACTCAACTGATAAAAAGGTAAATCACTAGGTATTCAATACAAAAAACAGACCAACAACAGTACTATCAAGCTCAAGCTTTTTATACAAATAATTTAAAGTCTTGGCACCATTTCCTTTTGCTCAAGTTGAGAAGAAATCAAAGAATGTGTCATTAACCACTGTCACTGATAAGTTAGAAAATAGTTGAAAAGGTGTTCTGCGTGTTAGTAGTCTAACTTGCCAGTGTGCTGCCTTCAATTCCTTTTCACTGCCATGTAAGCACATTTTGCAACTCCAAGTATGGGAACTCTTGCTATTATTTCATGAAGATTTGATCATATGATGATGGTTGCATAGCTACTGGCTTTCTATGACTAGATTGAACTCATCTAAGAGCTCCATTACTATCCATTCAATTGACAAAAAAGTGTGTTCTAATAGATACATAGAAAATTTTTAAAGCGTACTCAGTTTGCAAATAGCTAGCATAAATCATTATCTATTATAATGGTTCAGTTAAGAAATTGAATGTCACTTCCGGAGCAAATGCTTTAGGGCTAGAAAGAAAGTCACTCTATTAGTATCCACTCCATATTAGGAATAAACCAAACATCCTTTGTGCCTGCATTAGGAAAGCATAGAATACACACCCAATGACAATATTTTTGCTACATTTGACATTGATGCAAAGCTTGAGGTAGATATTCTTACATTTTTTACTTATACATTTTTAGCAACTGGATGCTGAGCAAATGCCCAAGGCTAAACAACTGGGGCTTTGGAGTCATTTAAGGTTTGTTTTTGGGAGTTATTTCCTACATGCAATAGTTTTTTACTTGCAATCTAGTGTCCTCCTTTGGGGCACCCAATAAGGAAGGAACAAAAATTATTTATACAAATCCATTAAAAAGCACATTTTCTTAAGAACCAACTTATTTTTTAGTTTTATGCTAATATAAACCACCTTATTTTAGTAAAATTTTCACAGACAAATATATTTGCTATGAATCTATATATTGCCTTAAAGTAAAATGACACAAAAAAAATAAAGCCTTCACAAAAGAAACATGCATTCCCTAGACCCCAACACCCCCTTAAATAGCAAGCACTCCCAGATAGCAAACATCCCTTAGATTGCAAGCATCCCCCAGATAGCAAGTATCCCCCCAGATAGAAAGCATCCTCTAATAGTAAGCAACCCCAGATAGCAAGTATCTCCATAGATAGATAGCAAGCATCTTTAAGATAGCAAGCATCCTTCAAATAGCAATAAACCCTAAACAGCAAGTATACACCCCAATAGCAAGCACCTCCCAGATAGCAAGCAAACCTAGATAGCAAACATCCATGGATATAAAGAATCACTAGATAGCTAGCAACCCCCTCCTTAGACAGTAGGTACCCCCTACCCCTGAGAGCAAACATCTCCCCAATATAACAAGCTACCCCAGATAGCAAGCATCCACTAGACATTAAGTAGCTAATGCAACAATTTCCTTAGCTAATGCAATGATTGCTATCTTAGGTAGTGCAAAAATCATTTATTTATCAAATGCAATAATTTATGTCTTAGCTAGTGCAACAATCCTTTTCTCTCATCAAGCATATTTTTCCTCTAGTGCAATAGTCGACATTTCATCTAATACAAGTATCCTTTTTTCATTTAGTGCAATAATCCTTTACTCATTAAGCACAATAATGCATGTTTCAACAAGTGCAATAATCCTTTACTTACTAAGTGCAATAATCATTGTCTCATCAAATGCAATAATCATTGTTTCATCAAGCATAATAATCTTTTATTATTCTCATCAAGCATAGGGATATGATCATCAAGTGCAATGATCATTGTGTTTTTAATAAAAGCTTTCAATAAATATATATATATATATATATATATATATATATATATTATTTGTAATATTTTATAATAATACTATACCAAGATTTGAACAAAGGTTGCTGCAGTAGTATTTCAGTCTGTTCATATCTAGGCTAGCTCTTCATTGAATTTATAAAATGAATTTGTAGCACTTATAATTCAATACTCATACCAAGTCAGATAAAGTAAAAGTTATATAAAGCAATTATGACAATCAATTTTTTCAGGTAAGTCAATACTAGTCTTTATTAAAGTTAGCAATATGGTTATGCAACATAAATAAAGTCTTTTTTTATACTTCCACACTGCATTTTTAACACTGGCACAATTCAATTCAATGTCAAAAATCAGCTAGGGGCCTAATAGATAGACTGAATAAATAAAAAGCCTAGTCTAATATAATTTATTCATAATCAGATCTTAGCTAGTCAGTTTTTTCCTTAGCATTCTTACAATGCATTTCAAGTCAAAAAATTGCTTGACCTTTGCAAAAAAGCATGTTTTTCACATATTTAATCCTTTTAGCATTAAGCAATTCCTTAACCATGTTGTATATACTAGGCCTATCATGGAAAAAATTCTGATCAAATGGTGCAAGTTTGAAAGAATATTTTTTCTTTGATCAATTATATATCTATCTTATTATCTACTTATCTAAATAAATATTGACAAACCATTTTCAGTATATGAAGTCATTTGTAGTCCTAGTTTTTTATATTAAATTATTTTTTGATACTAAATTTTTTAACAAACAAACCAAAAAGGCTTATTAAAGCATTACTAAAGCTTTAAGTTTACTTTAAAGTTTACCTCCAAAGTTTATAAATGGTTTTAATGACAACCTTTTCAAGTTTTATCTTAACAAATTCCTTTGGCACTAGGTACTAAGTCTATCTATAGAAATACTTTAGCAATTTTTTTTAACCTATTACTATAGTGAGTAATGATATTTAAAAGCCTTCATGGTTTATAGACTTACATATATCTTAAATATGCTTTAGTAAACTCATTTTGGTTTATTTATCTAAAATTTTATATAAAAATAATTTACTCTAAGAAACTATAATTAGGGCCTATGCTAACATGTATATATAATATATTGTCTAAATTTCTATGATCTAGAATTACATAGAATAAGCCTAATAAATCTAAATAAATTATCCACTCATTATTACTAATGGGGCCTATAGGCCCTATGTATTGTGCACTGCATTGACTCCAATTAAATTTAAAAATAGGCCTAAGCATCTTGGCCATAGACTAGGCCCCCATTATGGTAGCCTTCTAGCTTAAAATAGTTCATGGGGCCTAATCATAAATAAATTTCTAGAATAAAAATAGTTTAAAGAATAGGTCTTGACAACTCAGTCACAACTGGCCAACTGTTGTATAACTAAGCCTAGGCTAGACCTAACTAGGTAATGGGCAATGGCTAGAGTTCCGGCACTGGAACCTGTTTTCTAATGGCTATGGATCTGTCTAAAAATGTGTCGGCAAAAGTTATACAGGTTATGGATCTTCTGGCAGTCTTCTGCAGGCAGTTATCTACTAATAGTGCTTGATTACACTTAAAACACTTAAAATGTTGCAAAAAGTGTCGGCGAAAGTTATACAGGTTAGGCCTATGGATCTGACAGTCTTCTGCAGGCAGTTATCTACTAATGAAGTCTTTGAACATTAGAAGTATCTTGTTTTGAATGTCATTGTTTCATTTTGATCTTATCTTGAACTAAATCCCAATATCAACCACCCATTAAAAAGTAAAATGTTTTTGCTATATTATACTGGCATTCCTTCAGTATACAATCATTGAAATTAGTGACAATCCCCATTGCCATTGGAGGGATAGACCTAGAAAGATGACGAAAGTGCTGTTTTTTCATCAAAATGCAAAACAACAGCTGGCAACGCCAACAAGCACTCCGATAATTTTTATTTATCCATCATAACACAGGCTTATAGCTACAGATAATGTTTGAATGAAAAGAGACGGTAAGGGGCTTTGTGCTCCACTTCACTTCACGAGTCCAAGAATCAAAGACGATCCTATATATCCACTTCGGTTTATGATCATTTAAATGGGAATAATACATGTAAATGATCGTGAACCGAAGCTAGCCATGTATCGAGATAGCTACAAGCATTATCTGAAATCAAGCACTAGGGCCTATGGCACTAAGCACTAAGCACTATCCTCCTTGTGGAGGAATAGAGCCTGTTTTCCTAAACATAATAAACACACTATAAACTTCAATGCAATACTTACTTAAGTAAGGTACCTTATCAGTGCTGTTACAGTTCTATTTTAAACACAAGAAATCGTAATGCATACGTACGTAGCCGCAGTACATTAACGCACACTAATCTATAAAAAGAAGATGACTCTAACTAGTAGACCATAATTATGTGATTATGTTGTGACCGGACCTTTTTCTCAGCAGACGACGCGCTTTTCGTTTTGTATAGTTATTTTACAAACTTTAAAGAATACACATACGTATTGCAAATACTATAAATAAATGTAAGTATTCTGTATTGATTTTTTTGACTTCTTTACAAATTTTTGTTAATTCGGTATATATTTTGAAATGAAAATTCTACTAAAAAGCTTAATTCCTTGGATTTTTTTTTCTTTTTAGAAAATTACGCTTAGTAGTAAACCCGAAGGGTGAAGACGCTTTGGTGAAAAGTTGTTTTTTACAAAAAATTCTATAATTTTTCCCACAGCCATTTTTATGCGCAATATGTTATTCTATCACTATGCCAATGGCATCAATATGCCAATAATAAATGAATAGGCTAACCAATTTTACAACATTTTTTCAATCAATTATTAATCAATTAAACGCATTAGAAGCATTATAGGCCCTATAGTCTCTAAAAAGTCGCAAAAGAAGTGCTTGGCAGATAGAAAATGCATGCCTATCTGCTATCACCTATGGCTATAAACCCAGTGAGCTATAAACTTGGCAAAATGACACAAAATTTGGCAAACAAAAATGCATTGAAAATTTTCGTGTATTCTTCGGCCTAGCAAGCATTGCATCTCTGTTCAATAGAAGCCATTCCCATTTTTTCACCAGTAGGGCCTATTATTAAATAATTGATAAAACAAGGGTGGGGGTTAATTTTACTAAGTAATAATAGGCCTAGTAATAAAGACATTGTTATTGGTAGTATAATTATTAGATAGGCCTAGGCCTAGGCCTAGTATTAGCAAGTAGAAAGACCAGTCTGAATCATGTTAGGCTAGGTGCATGCCTGAACAAAAATTGAATAGTTACAATGCACACAAAAAAGTTGAGTGCATAGCCATATTCTCAAAGCTAGACTAGAGCCTAGCGTCCAGGCCCCAAGTATTGTGTCAATAAATAACCTTTTTTGCATTGCAACAGTAAATGTTACATAAATGACCCTTTTTTATGCTAATAATTTGGTTGATTATTCATCTTTTTTGTTTATACTATATATAGCCAAAAATCAACATATAAACATTTGTTTAAACACCTTATTTGTTATTATAAGTTTTTCAAAGTAGAAAGCCTAAAATTTATGCTTTAAAATCTACTTTTCCATGTTTTTCTATTTTTTTCCACTTAACATTAACTTTTCTGCATGATTCTATCAAGTGCATACTAGGTATGCATACACATTATTTTTTAGGGTAATAGCAATACCTAACTTTTGGTATACAAGGCAAATGCATGCCAAAATTTTTGTGCATATACTACATGATCCAGAGTTTGGTAGGACAAATCTCTACATATAAAAATCAAAACTCTGTCTGTCTGTCCGTCTGTGTGTGGACAATTTTGATCGCTATGGACTCCCAAACCGCTCAACCAAATTACACCAAACTTTACACCCACCCTAAACTTACTATGGAGAATGTCTTAGGCTACCTTTTAATTTCCTAAATTTGAGTCTTCCTACCTAAAAGTACAAAAAACTGCTCAAAATGCGCAATTTTTTTCACTTAATCCTCCATAGCGCCGCTCCACTTCTACCGATTCTCTTCAAATTTGACACAGGCAATTTTCACCTATTTTGACACAATCGTGTAAAATTTCAAATCTCAAAGTTAATCCTGAAAGCCGCTGTGCACTTTTAAAGTTAGGCTGTTTTTTTTCAGCGTAGCAACCACCCCAACGTCCGCCCGCCTGCCCCTCTTTCCCAATCTGGGCCCAGCCCCAGATGTGTAAAAGGGTTTCAAAATTGACTAACTTTCAGCTGCCATAAGTTTGCTCCACGTAAAGCGATTGACTTCAAACTTGACACAATTCTTCATTGACTCATTCTCTGTCTAAATGTAAAGTTTCAACTCTGTAACTCAACCGAAAAAGAAACTGTAAGCATGTAAAGTTTGTCTGCTTTTTCTGTTGTTTGTGCCACTCACTCACTCATTGCCCTAGAGCCAGACGAAGGGTCAGGCGATAGGACTGAATGTACATAGCAAATGTACAGTGTTTTGGAATAACTTTATTTATAGCCTTCTCTGCACCCCAAGAGTGGAGAGGCTACGTTTAGCCATAACAGTTTAGTGAGAAATTCTAACCACTGCCCTCCCCTCTGTATTGGCAAACTCTGCAGCAGTTTAACACTGGATGGCAATTGGCAAATCGAGGGAATCCAGCATGGTTTGTAAAAGCTAAAGATTTATGAAAAGGCGATGCGATGCAATGCAATACAACCCTACTAAATTAGGCACACCAGGGAAATTTTAGGTTTCTTTTAAAGGTACTGTGTAAAATGGCCTCCTAAGAAATGCGTATTTCCTTGGTTTTTAGACTGATGCAAACTGCAATGGAGCTGAAGATACACAAATTCCTTTCAGGACTGCAAATTGGCAAGAAAGATGACGTGATCAAAGCATGAGAACAACCATGAGAGTACTATGTCCCACAAACTGGCTTTCCAAGCAGGGATGGGCAGACTTTTACCTCAAAGGCCAGATAAAGAATCCAGCTCATAGCTGAGGGGCAGATGAAAGTGGAAAGAAGAAGGAATAGACGATTCGAAGAGAGGAGAGGCAACAGAGGGGATAAAAGAAAAGATAAAAGATAATAGAAGAGATGAGGGGGTGAGGACGATGAGAGAGAGGGGAGAAGAGGGGAGAGAGGAAAAGCGAGAGGAGAGAGTAGAGATGAGAGAGCAGAGAGCTGCAGATGAGAGGAGAGAGGAGACAGCAGAGAGGAGAGCAGAGAGGAAACAGGTGAAAGAAGAGATGAGAGAGTAAAGGGAAGAGAGAAGAGATAAAGATACATCTCTACATCTCTAAGGTTCTAGAGATGAGAGAGGTGGAAGGAGAGATAAGAGATAACGGAGAGAGGAGAGTGGAGTGAGAGAAGAGAGAGAGACAGAGTATAGAAAAGGGAAGAGAAGAGAAAAGAAGAAAGGAGAAAGGAGAAAGGAAAGTGAGGAGTCAAAAGAGGGGAAAGAAAAGAGTACAGAGGAGAGAGGTGAGAGAACATATAAGACAGAGATGCCAGATTAAAGAGGGGGGATGAGAGAGCAGAGACGAGAGTAAACAGAAAAAAGATGGGAGAGTAGAGAGAACAGAGGAGAGGTTACAGAGACGAGAGGAGAGAGGAGAGACAAAGGTAGAGAAGTGAGTGAGGAGAGAGGAGCGGAAAGAAGAGAATGGAGAGGGGAGAGAGAGAAAGAGAGATAAGAGAGAAAGACAGAGAAGAGAGAGAGAGAGAGAGAGAGAGAGAGAGAGAGAGAGAGAGAGAGAGAGAGAGAGAGAGAGAGAGAGAGAGAGAGAGAGAGAGGGGGAGCAGAGAGAAATGAGAAGAGATAAGAGATAAAAGATAAAAAAAGAGAAAGGAATGATGAGAGAGCAAAGACAAGAGAGAAAAGAGGTGAGGGAAGAGACGAGAGAAGAGGGGAGAGATGAGAGAGGAGAGGGGGAGAGAGGAGAAAGGAGAGGAGAGAGAAACGAAGAGACAAGAGATGAGATAAGAGAGATGAAAGAGAAGAGAGATAAGGGAAGATACGAGAGGAGAGAGGAGAGAGGAGAGACGAGGGACGAGAGAGATGAGAGGAAACAAAGAGACGATAGAAATTTTAAAGGATCCAAGGGACGTAGGGAGAGTCAGGGAGAGACCAGAGTTTAGCAATATATGTTTTAGAGACAGACAGACATTGCCTGACATTCTGCGCAGTACCCCAGCCAACAATGTCTCAAACCCTAAACCCTAAACCCTAATGCTCCATTTTATGTCTACCTCTATCCTACTAACTATTAACAAGTTTTTGTTTGTGTATGGCCTTAGATTTCAGAATACATGCAAAAGTAGTTCCGGGTATTGGAATTCCTCGGGTTCAAAATCCGCGGGTTTTAACAGCTTGTTAATTATAAAGAATTAATAAAGTTAAAAATGTTATATTACTTTTACTAAATAATAGTATTTTTAGCATTAAAATAGCAATAAAATTAAAAGATATAATTAAAAATAAAATAGCATTAAAATGGTAACCAGAATAAACAAATGAAAATAAAAAAAGGTTACAAATGACTTTCAATTTATGGGATATATGCAAGCATATCCTAGAACCATGATACCTATGAGTTGGCTCATACATGAGCAACCTCCGAAATTTGGTCGGCCATGCGACTTAGTTTCAACAAAAATGCGACGTAGTTTTTGGCCAAAAATGCGACTTACATGTAAAAAAACCCTAAAGCAAAATTAACGCAACTTTGGGTAAACGGCAGGAGTAACTATGACTGTCTTATTAAGCCAAAATGCCTCGTCAGCTACTTAGTACTACTACTTGGTTATTTTTCAGGTGGGCATTTTTGCGACTTCCTTGGTTGGCCACCAGATCGGTCGGCCGGATCGGCCGACTCGGCCGACTGTTGCGCATGTATGAGTTGGCTAGTCTAGTCATATAAAAGCTACAAAAAGCAGCTATGCAATAGTATTACTATCTTGATTACATATTTAGCTATCATTGAGGCATTACCCAACCATTGTCTATCAACTATTTGCAACCAGGTTAGCAAAATTCACTCATTTCCCTAAGTTACATTGGTGTAGATAAATCAAGTGACTAGAATTATATATATGCATGTAATGAAACCTTTGTAAGATAAAAAACAATGCAAGAAAAAGTAACATTGATGCTGGCAAGTGCCAAACTGGCTAACTATAGGTATTAGTATAAAACAATTTGAAGCATGCAGCTCTATTTTGCTTTTGCATTTAATTTCTATAGGAATAAAACATTCTCCATATGCAGAAGCAAATGGTACAAGCATGAAGAAGCTAGAGATGAAGTATATGTGTAGTATATCCTATATATCATACTGAAATTCAAACCTTACTACATTATACCTTTCTTTATAATACATATTTACCTAAAGTCTACAAGTACTTTAAAATGCACTGCCAATAAAACACAATAGAGATACTTGCAATAATTGCTAAGTAGAATAATAATTTATTTTGGAAGCAAATAGAAGTCACAAATTTTCTTTGCGACATGCTTCTTATCACTGTACAAATTGTAGCCGTAGCATATAGCTTAGTTATTGGATGTCTAATATTAGCCTTGAACCAATGATAGTTGGAACCAATGATAGGGACAAACTCTACTACTGAATACTAACTACAAAAGTGAGAAAAAGGGCTTATTAGAATGCAATAAACACAGCCTTTCTGTCCTCTCTCCCTTTCTCTTTGTCCTTAATCTCTTTAATTTAAGTTTCTCTTTAATTGTCCTATATCCTCATGCTTCTTATATGGCATCTTTACTTCTCTTTCTCTATTATTTAAAAAATATTTAAAATTCAAAATTAAAATTGATTTGATTTTTTTAATTTAAAACCTGATTGCTAGGTGGCTTGCAGTATGTTATACACCTGCTGGCCATCTCTTAAAATGCATGTTTGATATAATATAGTGCAAAATTTAAAACTGGCCCCTATCCTATCCCTTTCAATTATTAAATCAACAGCTCCAATGGAAAAAGTCTTACTAAAATATTACTAGATATGGAAAGTATATGTTCCTTTCATATGCTTTGTCTAAAAAACCTTTATATCTATAACTTCTCATAGCCATATCTATAGCTACAGTGGAACTCCAATGCGTGACCTTGGCCTTGGTAGGATATAACAAATAATGACAGTAGCATGGTAGAGGCAGCTATGTGATCAGGCATAGCTACCCAGCCTACCATCAAACACTTTGTTGAACCACATTCTGCCATGTCCAGCACCTATTGACCAAGTCAAAAGGCACCTTGTCCTTGATAGAACTTCATGTCATCAATTTTGCAATTTATGCCAGCTAGATTGACTGGGTTAACCAACAGTTATGCATGTATATTTGGATATGTATGCATGCATGTATATGCTCATGCATTTAGCATACTGGAAGCATTAATCATAATAAATATAATAATGGGTATAAATTGCTAGATAAATAGGAGATGCCACTTTTATTCACCTTTGCTTTTGGCAAGGCATCAATACCCTAATTTATATAGTAATGTAACTACTAATATTAGTAGTATTACTACTACTGCACTAACTTGCCCAAAGCCACTGGAAATTGAACAAACTACCAGTATAAGCTAAAAGCTGAGTTCTCTGACATCACTAAGGCCTGGCTTTCTAGATCTTTGCATTAATTCATATTCTCAAATGTAGTATAAGAATATACATATTTTTCTAAAGCATCAGGTTGAAGAATTCTAACTCCCAGCAAAAGTTCGATAACTTAGAGATAAGTATGTTACATTTAGAAGCGTGTATAAAAAACTAAGGTTTTAACAGTCCCCGCTGTTATTGTGCTTTATTTTGTGTGAATATGTTATCACACGAAGAGAAATCAGTTGGAATTTAGCGAATTAAAACAAAAACACACTGCAGCTGCGCAATGTCGGACAAGTGCTGCTATTTAGTGGAGTTCGATTACAAAGCCGACCAGGAGGACGAGCTCTCCATAGTCAAAGGCGAGCTGCTGTACGACGCCGAGCCGGAGGAGGACGGCTGGCTTCGCGGCCGGAACTCGGCGGGCAGGCGCGGCCTGTTCCCTGACAATTTTGTTAAACCGTGCCGCCTGGCCACCCTGCGCCGGGTTGACCCGAAGCTGCGCGCCTCCGGCTTGGAGGCCAACTCTGCTGTCTATGCGATGGAGCCGCTGCCAGCTGCCGGATCCGCCGCTGTGGCGACCGTCTACGTGCCCAAGCTGGCCGCCAAGTTTCCCGTCCCGCTGGCCTATCTGGACATTGACGGCGGGGGTGGCCAGCCGCCGCACGAGCAGCAGCAGCTGCCGTCGCGCCCCCTGCCCGGGATGGCGCCCACCAGCGCAGTCAGGCAGCACCAGCCGAAGCCTGCGCAGTCGGCGACTGCTGGCGGTTCAGCATCGGCCTCGCTGTCTGATAAGGCCAAGCTGCAGATGCACTCGGACTATGTGAAGGTTAGGGAGGCTGGGTTGGAGTGGCTCGGGTATTGGGGCACAGATCCCAATTACAGACACCCAGATCCCAATTACAGACACCCAGATCCCAGTTACAGACACCCAAATCCCAGTTACAGACACCCAGATTCCAATTACAGACACCAAGATCCCAATTACAGACACCCAGATTCCAATTACAGACACCCAGATCCCAATTTCAGACACCCAGATCCCAATTACAGACACCCAGATCCCAATTACAGACACCGAGATCCCAATTACAGACACCGAGATCCCAATTACATACACCCAGATCCCAATTACAGAAGCCCGGGTCCCGAATCCATAAAAATATCCCCATTCACAATCCCTATTTCCATGGCAACGCAGGTGATCCACGCCTACACGGCCCAGCACCAGGACGAGCTGACCCTCCACATCGGCGACGTGATCCGCGTCACCAACCGCAACCTCAGCGACGACGGCTGGTGGCAGGGCGAGCTGCACGGCCAGGTCGGCGTGTTCCCCGACAACTTTGTTGAGCCCTGCTCCGCCTCGGCTGCCGCGCCTGCCCGACAGGCCGCCTCCTCGACTGCCGCCGCCGCGCCGGCCCGGCCGCCTGTCAGCGCCGCCGCCCGGCACCAGAACTCGTCCGGCGGGCTGGACTCCGCCGCTGCACACGCCGGCAGCAACGGCCTGCTGGCTGGCGACCACCCGCAGCGGCAGCCGCTGGCCGACGCGGCAGCTGGCAGGCCGCGGCCGGTGGCCGGCAAGAGGCCGCCAAACGGAGCCAATCACAGGGGCCCAGTGAGTGTCCTACTGGGGATGGGAATCCCAAAGTGTAGGGTATTGGAATCCTACAGTGTAGGGTATGGGAATCCCACAGTGTAGGGTATGGGAATCCCACAGTGTAGTATGGGAATCCCACAGTATAGGGTATGGGAATCCCACAGTGTAGGGTATGGGAATCCCACAGTGTAGTATGGGAATCCCACAGTATAGGGTATGGGAATCCCACAGTGTAGTATGGGAATCCCACAGTTGTAGGGTATGGGAATCCCACAGTGTAGGGTATGGGAATCCCACAGTGTAAAACACGGTAAAGCCAAATCCAGGTGACCGCTGGTTGCTAAGGCCCGCATAGCAACTGAGCAGCAATCCATTGAACGCCCCGCAGCATCTGGAAGAGGAGGCCAGCCGCACCGAGAGCTCCCAGCTGACCACGGCCGCCACGTCTTACAGCGCGGCTGGCGGGTCCGGTCAGCAGCAGCCGGAGACGCTCGCTGAACTGCTTCAGGAGGTGCAGCGCCTTCGCTCGGAGGCGGCCCAGCGCGACCGGGAGATCCTGGAGCTGAGCAGGTTCAAGCGCACGGCTGTTGACAACATCGCGGGCCTGAAAGAGGAGATCGACAATATTAAGAAGAGCTTTCACGCCTGCTGCGTGGACATGGACCGGGTGAAGCGGGAGCTGGCCAGCCTCAGCAGTATCTGAATAGGACCGGGTGAAGCGGGAGCTGGCCAGCCTCAGCAGTATCTGAATAGGACCGGGTGAAGCGGGAGCTGGCCAGCCTCAGCAGTATCTGAATAGGACCGGGTGCAGCGGGAGCTGGCCAGCCTCAGCAGTATCTGAATAGGACCGGGTGAAGCGGGAGCTGGCCAGCCTCAGCAGTATCTGAATAGGACCGGGTGAAGCGGGAGCTGGCCAGCCTCAGCAGTATCTGAGCAAATGATAAAGGAATCTGATATTGAACAGACATTCACATGAAGTTCATTTGCAATGCACACCACACACCGATTCTGTCAGTTTTTACCATTTTTTTTACTTTGTGAGACCCAAGATTGATTATAGTCATTGCTTCACGAGTATTAAGAATTTACAAGCCGCCCGCAATTCACAATCACAAGTAACAAGGGAATTCGCATAGTGCATTTTTCTAATTCACCATTTGAGTTGAATGATGTAGCTCGTACATCAACAATCTAATTAGCTTCCTGTGAATTCTCTTCATAATAACTTATGAATTTATATATGCAGCTGTAACATTATTTGTCATTAATTACTAGTAGTGTTCACAACACAAGTTTCGTGAATTTTGTATTTTTTACCATTGTTATTGTATACTATTAATATTAATTATACTGTCAGCACCAGAAATCGTATTGTTTACAAACTTTGTTTGCGAAACTTTATATTGTTTTTAATTGTTGTCTATCTGCTCAACCATTATTGCTATTGGATTGAATCAAGAGCAGAAATGTTTAAGTTGCGACATTACAGAATCCTTCTTTTATGGCTCTTACCTGCTCTAATTTAGTAGTTTTATTACTGGATTGGATTAACTGTGCTGTGAGGCTTTTTTGGCCCATTTATTGCATGAAAGTGCAAAGTACAGAAACAATGCGCTTTTCCAAGTTTCATTTATTTACAACATAACGTAACAATCAGATACTGTGCGCTTTCGCAACCCAACACAGTATTGTTGTCGCAGTGCTTTTTTTAAAGAAGAAAAAACAAATACACTGTGAATTACAGTGCAAACTAAAGCACATATGACTGTGAAAAGCAACGTTTTCTGCTCTGCTATTCAATTTAATCAGTGATTTTTTCTATTATGTCAAATTTTCAAAGGTTTACGGAAGTATCATTTTTGCACGATAGGCCCTACGAGTACTTTTCTAACGCAACTTTTCAACTGGCGAGCCACGTGGTCCAGGCCGAGGGCTACTGCCCCCAACCTGTTCAGGACGTCCTGCTGCTCACTCTGCGGGGCCCGCTCAGGCGGGGTCAGGCCCGAACCTGTCAATACGTGGACTGCCTCCTACGCGACGCCGGGGCGCCTGACACTGCCAAGAGGGCGAACATCGTCCGCTCTCAGGCTCTGCGGCGCGCCATCTGACGCACCCTGCTCTGTGACTGTGCTTGCCAGGCTGCGTAATTTTGTGGACACCGACATCAGTCGACGCCTATTAATCTATAGAAAGTATTAAAATTTATTTAACCCTAGCATATTAGCTAATTTATTTTTTTGTCTTTTTCAGTATCGCTACGATTATTACTTTGATGTGATAATGTTAAACGCACGATTTTAAACTTTGTGAAAAGAAATTATATTTAATAACATTTTTTGTATCATGAATGAAATTCCTCCTTTTATTTAGTTTAAGTATTTCTTTTCAACCAGCAGAGTCAGATAATCTATTTAGAAGTTCTTCCTAGGCCTAACTAAATTCACAAATCACAAGGTTTTTTAGAAGTCTTATGCTTTATTCATACAGCTTACTTGGTATTTACCGTATATATGAATATGCGGCAATAGTGCAGTTTCGTTCGCGAAATTATTTTTCGTTTAAATTTGAAAGTTCGAAAGTTGGAAATTTTTATGCCAATGACACTGACAGGAAGTTGGCATAGAAGTAGGAACAGGGGCCCGTGGGGCCATGCCCCCCCCCCACTTTTCGAGAGTGGGGGCAGCGAAGTCATCTGGCCCCCATTTTTATTAGACAAAAAACTTTTTTGAACTTCTTACTCCTGATATAAAAAATCATATATGTAGGAATGGGGGGCAATTGACCATGCTCCCCCACTTTTTTAAGCATTCATTCCTATGTATGCCATAGCTACGCAATAAACCTATGGAAGTTTGCATGCATGCAGGATGTTAACGCAATAGGGTGCACATAAGCAGATGTACACTTCTAGGCCTAAAAGAGGCTACGCCTATACCATGCCCTTATTGTTTTTAGAAACAATAAAAATCATATTAAGTAGGCCCCCTATATAAATTTAATAGTTTTTTTAAACAAATTGTATAGGCCTATTATAAACTTAAACTAACATTTTAAAAAGTAAGGGCCTATATATATTAGATAATTTATGCTTTTATTAAAATAGTTTTTGAATTTTTGTAACATTTAAATTTATATTAATAGTATACTATTAGGGGGCTAAAATATTTTAGATTTATTGTATTGCTAATATGCTTCAGACTAAGGGCTTAGTCTAATAAGTGTTGATAGACAGTTGACAGAGCTCTTATATTATTAACTTAGCAGTTTGTCTACCTTATTAGTTTGGTTCCTAGCATCCCCAAAGATTTGCAGTATTGTTGCAGGCTTGCCTGGGCTGCTTTTTGTTCTATGAGCCTTGAGGGCAGTCCTACAGTCTGAGGTCTTACTTGACTACCAGAAGGCAGCATTGTTCTAGGCGATGATTAAGACTGTCCTAATATATAATGTTGAGGCCTTGATGCTGAAGGAGTCGCTTGAGTAATCAGTTGATATGGTATATGCTGGCTTGCTGTATGCAGGCCATCTTCAATATTGGCTATAAGCAAGTGACCAACATAGCTTTGTATTGCCTCGCTGGCCTAGGCCCCCTAGTCTATCTAAGCAACCTATTGCACCATTGGCGACTCCAGCTGGCAGGCCACATGATCCATGCTAAGTTGCACTGCGTATTCTATTATTATTGTTTATATGCTATAGTTTTTTGGTTTTACTAAAAATATTTGATATTATATAGAAATAGTGCATATATAATATATAAAAATTTCTAATTGAATGATGCAAGTCTTATGAAAATCAATTAAGCCATTTAGGATATAATTGATTGTACATAAACAAGTGTTGTAGGGCTTACTTCTGTCCTCTGAACTATCTCACTAAATGCCACCAAATTATTACAGGGTGACTTTTTTCTTAACAATATCCTTAAATAATGCTAAACATTATTTCTTAATTTCTAATTCCTAATTCTAGTAGTGTTCTGGTAGCATTCTGGTAGTATTCTTAATACTATAATATGGCCTGAGCAGTCTTACTGGTAGTTAGATGTATTATTCTCCAGTCTGGGCATTACCAAGATTAGAAGGTCACAGCAATTACTTTTAGTACTCTCTTTGCATGAATTCTTGATTCCCAACTCCCAAGCTTCCTCACAATACTTCTTAGAATAAATAAGCAATGGTCTGAGAATTGAGCACATTTTGAGCTTATAGCTATTGAACTAGTGAAAACACAAGTTACACAAGTTGCCTCTCAGTCTGATCCTATTTATACAAACATGTGTATTTTTAAGAAACATCAAATATTGAGAATATATAGAATATTTTGTAGAGTAAAACAAATTATTAGCGCAGATTCAAATTGTTACATTCTTAGAAACTATTAACCACTTCTACACTCCTACACAAGCAAACAAGATTTTCATTTTTAGTATATAGGATAATATATTGATTATCTTTAAAAATGTTCTTGCATATGCTATGCTACTTTCCTGATTATAGTTAGATTTAAAAAGGCCTAATAATTATTAAAGACTCAACTTATAAATAAAATAATACATAGATATTCATCTTTGCTTTCTAAACCTTTAATTCTTATTTGTATAATAGAACTCTTTTAATATCTAGAATAGAATTTTACAGCTTACTATGCATATATTTTTTGTATTTTTCATTTATATATTAGGCTATAAAAGGCCTATTGCAGCCAATGGCCATTATCATGGATAGAGTCTAATATAGATTGGCCTTTAATAGTGTAGGCATAGTCTAGTATAGTTAGGCATAGGAAAAGGGATGTCTGGTATGATTTAGACCTTGGTGACAATAAGGGGCTGGGCTATAGCCTAAAAATTACAATGCCATGATTATAAAATATATCTTAATCTTCTTAAACATTATTGGTTGGCTTGAATTAGAAATATTTAAAAATAATTTTTATTTAATGTCGCGTCTTATTATGCCCAATTCTTTGACTCTTTAACAATGAAATTATGTGTATTTTATTGGTATAGCTTTTATAGAAATATGTACTAAATGTATTAATAAATTCATTTGTAATAGAACAGTTTTAGTATTTTCAATACAATTTTATTTAAATGTTAATAAAATGTTAGTAAAATAGTATTAAAAAAAATTATTTATAAATTACAACATAGTGTTAAATGTTTAACCTAAATTATATTTTTACTAACTATAGTAGGGGCTATGTAACTGTGAATATTGCCATTCTTGTGTATATTATGTTTAGATTCTAGCTCTACTGGTACTAGGCAAATAAAAATATTATTTTATTTTTTAAATAATTTTTCCATTTCATACTATGCTACATTTTGTATCTAGATCAAAGAAACCCTGTGTACTTTTATTGAAATGCCAAATTGAAGTCTTTGTTGTGCATCTAACTAGATTTGCAACTGTTTTAACAACTGTAAGTATGTAGTTCAAAAATGCCCTTAGCAAACAGGCACAGTCTTTCTTTGCAGCTCTGAAAGCATGGAGTCCAGCTGGGTGATTGTTATGACGCCAATCAGGCGAGGCCAAATGACTACTATGGAGTGTGTGCGCACCTCCAGCGACAATCTCGACCAAAACCAGATTGTCCACGTGGCTACTGGCGTCAACCAGGGCATTGTAATCTATAAAGCGATTATTGATGACAGTAAGTCTTCTTCAGAATTAGAGGGGTCAAAACGGCAGTCTGCTGCAGAATCACAGAGGGGTCAAAACTGCAGTCTGCTGCAGAATCACAGAGGGGTCAGCGGCAGTCCTGCTGCAGAATCACAGAGGTTCAGTGGCAGTCTGCCGCAGAATCACAGGGGGGTCAGCGGCAGTCCCGCTGCAGAATCACAGAGGGGTCAAAACGGCAGTCCCGCTGCAGAATCACAGAGGGGTCAAAACGGCAGTCCCGCTGCAGAATCACAGGGGGGTCAAAACGGCAGTCCCGCTGCAGAATCACAGAGGGGTCAAAACGGCAGTCCTGCTGCAGAATCACAGAGGGGTCAAAACGGCAGTCCCGCTGCAGAATCACAGAGGGGTCAGCGGCAGTCCCGCTGCAGAATCACAGAGGGGTCAGCGGCAGTCCCGCTGCAGAATCACAGAGTGGTCAAAACGGCAGTCCCGCTGCAGAATCACAGAGGTTCAGTGGCAGTCTGCTGCAGAATCACAGGGGGGTCAGCGGCAGTCCTGCTGCAGAATCACAGAGGGGTCAAAGCGGCAGTCCCGCTGCAGAATCACAGGGGGGTCAGCGGCAGTCTGCTGCAGAATCACAGAGGGGTCAAAACGGCAGTCTGCTGCAGAATCACAGAGGGGTCAAAGCGGCAGTCCCGCTGCAGAATCACAGGGGGGTCAGCGGCAGTCTGCTGCAGAATCACAGAGGGGTCAAAACGGCAGTCTGCTGCAGAATCACAGAGGGGTCAAAGCGGCAGTCTGCTGCAGAATCACAGGGGGGTCAGCGGCAGTCCTGCTGCAGAATCACAGAGGGGTCAAAGCGGCAGTCCCGCTGCAGAATCACAGGGGGGTCAGCGGCAGTCTGCTGCAGAATCACAGAGGGGTCAAAACGGCAGTCTGCTGCAGAATCACAGAGGGGTCAAAGCGGCAGTCCCGCTGCAGAATCACAGGGGGGTCAGCGGCAGTCCTGCTGCAGAATCACAGAGGTTCAGTGGCAGTCTGCTGCAGAATCACAGAGGGGTCAGCGGCAGTCTGCTGCAGAATCACAGGGGGGTCAGCGACAGTCTGCTGAGAGTCACGGAACAGCAGAGGGTGACTCAGTGTTTATGTGATTTTTTGTCTAAAAAACGAACCTTATTCAGATCCGCTATCCACTTGGTCCATTTGCAGGCACAATTCTGAATTCGTCATTCACTACATTGTGTAGAAGGCCTCTATCTCTGTGTGTTTTGTTTACACATCTATCTTAGCCGGGTTGTGCGCGTGCCTTCTAAGATATGGATGCATCCCTCCCTATCGATTCGTGGTACAGACGGGGAAGTGGCTAAGGCGAAAATATGAATCACTACCTTGCCTATCTATCCAGTTTATTCCAGAGCGATCACAACAGAAGCAAGTCTGGGGATATTTCTCTCTGTCCGGCTGTGCCTCTGTAAACTCTATTTGATGGCTTCGATTTCCTGTATTAGTTGTAATCGGATTGCACCTGACAGGATTTTATTGCTTACTGGATTAATTATACTTATTCCGCATAGAAACTGTTTCTATCGATATTTACTGGACTTTAGAAGCCTTGGGCGACATTTCGACCCCGGGTGACAAGTCTCATTTTTGATTTTTGTTTCTCTGGCATCCACGCAGTATAATAAGTTCGGATTTTATCGTTGTCAAGAAGAAAAAGTAGGGAATTTTTACTGCGCTTTTAGCATCAGCGCTGCGCATTAAACAGGGCTTTGATTTGTGCACTTCTTGCCCAAAGAATAATTACTTTTCAAGTCGTGATTTTGCCTAGAATTGCATCAGGTTTGGCAGGAAAAATCGACTATTTCTCACCTGTAAGTAAGCTACAATTAGCTCGCCATGGGGGTGCTTTGCCTGGCAAGGGTGGCGGCAAGTTTTAACAGCCTGTTTGAAGCTGGCTACCCCTTGATAGTGTCTGTAGTCTCAGTAGTATATTATCGTAGCTTTAACTTGGGTACACTTGCGCCGCAAGTTACCCAGCAACCGAACGGATTTCGCTCAAAAAATCTCCCTATTTTAAATAATCCGCAGAGGGCGCCTACTCACCGTTGGCTGATTCGGAGTCCGAGATCACCTACAAATGCTTTGTAGTCAACCAAGACTCTAATGATGTTCGAGCAGTAAGTTTTGTTAAAATCAGATAAAGTGCCAACAGCACCTTCCTACAAGTTAAAATAAAATTTACAAAAATTTGTTTTCATCTACCTGCAGGAGAACCGAAAACTGCACTTCTGGTTCGTCCCGTCCGCGCAGAAGAAGGTGACTAGCTTTCTAGTGCAGACGTCATTCATGTTCTTCAACGATCTCATCACGCCGGGTCACGTGCCCAAGGATTATGCCACATTTATTAAACGAGTGATGCGGCTAATGCTGCTGGATAAGTACAATAACATTTCTCGCATTCACCTGGACGTGATCCCGTTGGACAAGAACGAGGCAGTGTTCGAAGGCATGGAGGGTAAGTTCTATCGATTTGCTAATTTTTAATCGTTATTTTTCACTACTGTCTACTCGTTGAGTAGCAAGTCTTGTACTTGTCGATGAGCCAAACAAAATCGGCAGATTTTGGTATATTACTTTCTGTTCAAGTCTCCTAATAAAACTAAAAATCTAAACAGATATAAGATAAAATTATAAAGATAAAATGAAAAGCTGTCAGAGCTGTTTAGAACTAAGCTGTACTTGTAATCTTGGTATAGTCATGCCCAATAAAATTGGCATCTTGTCTATAAAAATCCTTCCAATAATGTCTATAAGATCATTCCTTCAATCTATTTTTAGACATGCCAAACTTTGGTAAGAAAACTTTTTTTGCAAAGTTAGTTACCTTGTCTGGTATTTTTTGTTTTTATTTGTCCTTTTAGTTTCTACTCGTAGGCATGTTGCGGATGGCTTTCTTCTTTGCATTGGATTATTTTGTTCCTTTTTCCCGTGTTGATGCCTTTTCTCAGGTTTCTCAAGGAAGCAGTGTCAGATTTGATGTTGGGCAGTGTCAGATGGGATATTGAGCAGTGTCAGATTTGATGTTGGGCAGTGTCAGGTGTGATATTGAGCAGTGTCAGATGCGATATTGAGCAGTCTCAGATGGGATATTGAGCAGTGTCAGATAGAAATAGCTATTGTCAGGCATTTTACTCCTACTTTCGTTGTCGCTTATTCGAAGTTGTTGCGCTTTGTGAAGGCTGCACCTGTCTTTTATTATAGTTTCCCAGCTTTATAGGCTTTGAGCTGTTTTGTAGATTTGCATTTGCACTTCTTGTAGTTGCTGTGAGTAAAATTCCTTATCAATTAGGGTTGTAGTTGATGTCTTTGTTATTTTATGTATATCATGATCCATCGTATTCATGTATTTTGTTTTTAGTAATATTTCTGTTTTGTTAATAATTTTTAGTACGCAGGTGTTTTAGACTATTTTTTTATATTATACGGTGTCAGACTAGAAAAATGGGCAGTGTCAGACATAATGATAATGAGCAGTCATATAGAAGTTACAAAGTAGTGTTAGATGTGATTCAGAACAGTGTCAGAAGTGGTACAGAATAGTGTCAGAAGTGGTACAGAATAGTGTCAGGTGTGATTCAGAATAGTGTCAGAAGTGATACAGAATAGTGTCAGAAGTGATACAGAATAGTGTCAGAAGTGGTACAGAATAGTGTCAGAAGGGATACAGAATAGTGTCAGAAGTGGTACAGAACAGTGTCAGGTGTGATTCAGAACAGTGTCAGAAGTGATACAGAATAGTGTCAGAAGTGGTACAGAACAGTGTCAGAAGTGATACAGCATAGTGTCAGAAGTGATACAGAATAGTGTCAGAAGTGGTACAGAACAGTGTCAGGTGTGATTCAGAACAGTGTCAGAAGTGATACAGAATAGTGTCAGAAGTGGTACAGAACAGTGTCAGAAGTGATACAGAATAGTGTCAGAAGTGATACAGAATAGTGTCAGAAGTGGTACAGAATAGTGTCAGAAGTGGTACAGAATAGTGTCAGAAGTGGTACAGAATAGTGTCAGAAGTGGTACAGAATAGTGTCAGAAGTGATACAGAATAGTGTCAGAAGTGATACAGAATAGTGTCAGAAGTGATTCAGAATAGTGTCAGATGTGATTCAGAACAGTATCAGATGTTGATACACAGCAAGTTCAGATGTTATCCAGAACAGTCTCGGATATAATTAAGAACTTGACAGCTGGGATAATAATTCGTGTCAGATATGATACAGAGTAACTTCAAATGATTCAGAGCAGTGTCAGAGATTAGCAGTGTCATATCCACATAGTGAAATATCTTAGCTGAAAACTTTCACATGATTGTTCCGTTTGCTTTACACTAGTAACCAACAGCAAAGTTATTACATTTTCCCATTTAAATTACCTGTCCAGAGCGAGACGACAGGCCACTGGAGGTTCGAGTGCAGGAACAGCTGATGCGCACCATTGAGGAAGCCTATCCCAATGTGCTCACTACTGAGGAGCTGTCCAAGTAAGCATCTCTAATTTAGCATCCCCTATTTTAACAGCAATTGTGTCAGATGCATTTTTGGCTAATTATAGACCAATTAGTAAGTATAGTTGACAGGTAATGACATATAGGTCCTCTGTATGCAAAGAATTGGAATTTACTGTATATTTTATATACCTCTACAAATACCATATTGGCTATTCCCTCGCTGCATCACAACTCTCAAAACAATCGCGCTCAGGGTGATTCGCCAGGATGAGAAGCTGATCGTGCGCATCCTTGACCAGATGCTGTCGGAGGAGAGCATCCACCGCATGGCCATGGAGGGTAAGCACAAGGGCAAGTTTGCCTACGTACTCCGGGTTGCCCAGGACGAGGAGAACGCCGATCTGGGCATGGGCAAAGTGGAAGTCATGGCCGAGGGCAACATGGACGTCATCACTAAGATGAAGGACAAGCCGACCGTGGCCATTATCACTAATCTGATGTGCGAGAAACGAGCGGTGGACGCTATGATGCAGGACAAGACCACCTACGTGCGCTACGAGACTAAAGGCGGCGATTCGCACGTCTACACTATCGGGTTTATTGGTCCGCACAAGTGCGTCAGCACTAAACTGCCGGCGGTTGGGCGTGACAGGCGGGCCAAGATTGCTAGCGGCAATACGACCACTCGATTGTTGGGCACGTTTCAGGCAAGTTCTTAGAAACTGCCATTTTTTACATTCTTTATTAGCTAAATTTCGCATCGTTTTAGGCAAGCTGACAATGTGTCTACACAAGATCGGTGGACACCCCACAGTGTCTCTGTCCCAAATTGGTGGACACCCCGACAGTGTCTCTGTCCCAAATCGGTGGACACCCCGACAGTGTCTCTGTCCCAAATCGGTGGACACCCCGACAGTGTCTCTGTCCCAAATCGGTGGACACCCCGACAGTGTCTGTCCCAAATCGGTGGACACCCCGACAGTGTCTCTGTCCCAAATCGGTGGACACCCCGACAGTGTCTCTGTCCTAAATCGGTGGACACCCCGACAGTGTCTCTGTCCCAAATCGGTGGACACCCCGACAGTGTCTCTGTCCTAAATTGGTGGACACCCCGACAGTGTCTCTGTCCTAAATTGGTGGACACCCCGACAGTGTCTCTGTCCTAAATCGGTGGACACCCCGACAGTGTCTCCTCTTGGCACCTCTTAGTGTCTCCTATTCTCGGACACCCCGCCTTTGATTGAGCATCTGATTGATTGATCACCTGTGCAGGACATTGAGCATGTGCTGCTAGTTGGCGTCTGTGGCTCGGTGTGCAACCTGGGCGACCTGGCCAAGAGCAGCCGCCTTGGCGACATCATTATCGCATCGCCCAGCCGCGAGCAGGACAGCGCCTACATCTACTGCGACAATGTCGACGAAGACGACTCCGGGCAGTTCAGCTTCAGCCTGAAGAACTGGACCATCCCGGATCCCAGCCTCATGCGCAAAGCTGCCAGTCTGGTTAATGAGTACGGGCCCAGCTTTGAGAATGTAAGTGCGCTTTGCGTCCTGCGTCTGAGAACCACTTGGAGTTGGGATTGTCATGTCCGTTAAAAACGCCTCCAGCACGCCTCAGATACGACTCTACGGTGCCAGAGTCGTGATAGAAACACCCCAGAGTCGCTTTAGAGTCTAAGATTTTGACATCTTTTCGTCTTAAGGTCGTCATAGATTGATAGATAAGCTATTGTCGCTTTCATTTTACCCGTTACCTGGAACGACTCAGAAGCGACTCTGGGATGCTTCTTGGCCTAGGTACCATTTTCATCGGGATGCATCTGGGAACCACCTCGAATTGGGCTGTCAAGGGTGAGTTGAATTGAGTAATCTCAAGGATCCAGGGATCGGTTGAGCTCAGAATCATCTCAAGGATTCAGGGATCGGTTGAGCCTGGGTTTTTTTTTTCGTCCATAACTTGGGGGCAATTTCGCACCCTGTGCTAGATTTCAGGGTGCGATTTTCAAGACCAGGATGCGCTGCACTGCTGCAAACCAAAACTGGTCTAACACTAATAGTGTGTTTCAAATTACTGGCTAATTCTAAGAATATGAAGTTACGGACTTAAGATGTCCATAACAGTAAAACACTAAATTGTAAAACCCGCATCACATCCTTGCAAAAATTTGGGTGCGCTTTTCGCACCCTGAGTCAAATTTCAGGGTGCGATTTTTAAGACCAGGATGCTATTCGCACCCATTCGCACAAAAAAACCCAGGGTTGAGCTCAGAATCATCTCAAGGATCCAGGGTCCAGTTGAGATTACCGTGTCCTAGATCCAGGCACTCCACTGCATCAGCGGCCGACCCGCACCCCGCAGGCGCCGTGGAACCAGCTCTTCGCCGAAGTGGTCAGCCAGCTGTCCGACTTTGCCCGGCCGGAAGGCGTCGAGGACAAGGTGCAAATGCAGCTGGGCGACGGGCAGATCATCGAGATCGCTCCGCCGAGCATCGACCGCGCTGGCAACTGGCCGATGGTGCGCCTCGGACCGCTCGGCTGCGGCAAGCCGGTGGTGTCGGACACCTACCTGCGCACCGCCTTCGCCGACGAGCGCGGCCTGCTTGGCTACGACACCGAGTTCGACCAGGTGCTAGAGAGTATCCTTGGCAACCGGTGCAACTCGTTTCTAATTGTGCGCGCCTGCTCCGACTATCACGACGGTCAGAAGGGAAACGTGTGGCAGCCGTACGCCAGCATGCAGGCTGCCGCCTTTGCCAAATCGGTGCTGCTGCAGCTGGCTTAACTCTGCTCCCCGCGACTGGCCGGTGTTTCTAACTCCCAATTATCCTGTAGTAACTCAGTTATATTTGATTCAATAGGAAATTACAGCTATAGAGATATGGAGATGTCATACATGCAGCGGACATTAAGTTCAAACTAAACTAACAAAGAATTCAATTTCTTGAACATTGTACCGTTGATTCTCTTGCGTCTCCAACAGCCAACACACTACGACTGGATCAATATGGATTGATTTAAATCTGATCGATATTAATTTTTTTCATATTTACTTATAAGTAACATTAGCACTATTTCCATTATTAATAATCCATTATTATTACAGTAGTATTTGTGTTTGCAGTTTATTTTGTTCAGTAAAAATGAAAGTACCAGCTTAACTTGTTTTTTTTATATTATTCTTTAATTTCTGTCTGTCTGTCCCTAGGCCTAATTGTACAATTTTAACCATATTTTTCTATGTTTTCATAGAATGAATTAATATGTATCGATGAGTCTACAAAATGTCTTCCTTTATTATTACTGTTGTTATAGAAAATCTATTTACATAATTAGATACAATAGTATATATCATTATATTGACCTTCGCTTTGTGTAGCCCTTAGATTGTTGCGTTCCATCTGCCTGGTTGTGCTTATTGTGCTGCTACGAGTACATGTACACTGTACACACGCTCTCACAGGGAATGTATGTACACTCACTGCTTTGGGTTTAAATCATGTGTGTGAATCGCACGACTACTTTTATAGGCAATTAATTCTAGAGGAGATAAGATAAGAGATTAAACAAAATTAGGGGTGTGTGAGTGGGTCGGAACACAGTATTAAAAAATCGATATTTGAGTAATAAACTTCAGTTTATCGCGCGGGCACGATAATAGGGGAGATAGAAAGACACCAAAAGCGTGAATTTAGTGGAGTTGACCAAATAAAATAGACAGCGCAGTGCCGAGCCGTCGACAGCTCAGCATGCACAAAAGCCAATAATTAATGCTGGTTATTTAACCTACTAATAGCGTGCTCTTCTCTGCCTAATGCGGTAGCTTTTACAGCGGCTCCGCATTGTGAAATCCATTCCAATATGCTGCACTGTGAGCCCGTGATTTTTTATTGGAAGCTAATTATTTAACCCATCTTTTCTCCCTGGCTTCCCATTTTACCTCCATTAAATCTTCTTTAATCGACTCTAATCCGACATTATTAACCAATTTTTCATAGGCTGACTGTGCTAAAAACAAATTATCCATTATTGCTTTCTTTAAACATTGATATAATTACTATATTTATACAGCTCTGATTATTCTGGACAATTACTGTAGTAACTGTACACATTTAACGTGTACATTGTGTCTAGATGTTACGTATACTCAGCAACATCGAAAAGTCGCCATCACGAAAGATTCCGTCTGTGGACGCCACTTTTGAGAGTGCAGGTAAAGTCTCTCAATCTTGGCGAGTGGCGCAACTTATCGTCGCTCGGAATGAAGTGGGGGAGCTCTGTGCGAGTGTTGGACGGATTAAAGCTAACCCGATCGGTTTTCTCATAGTACGAGCTACTCATTGATTGCCTGCCAGTAATTGATTTGTGATTTCAATGACCGAATGATTTTTCCGCTTCAATTTTCTACGCGAATGACCCCATTATATCAAATCTGATAATCCTGATCAATTCAGAGTTTTCAATCCTGATTTAAATTAAGCGCTAAATCATAATCATAATTTTAATGTGTTTAAACACTGCACCAGCTTTGCTATATTTTGTCTCTGTCAAGCCATAGTTTTATACCTTTTTAAAACTGACTAATAAACACGTTTATTCTTTAAAAAATACAGCGAGTTTTGCCCGCTAAGGGATTGAATATGTCAATATATAAAAATTGTTTATTTCAGTTTTGATATTATTAACTGTGTGTGTATTAATTTTCGTAACTACATATTTGTTAAAATAGGCTAGTGGTTAGATAAACTTTATTAATTAGGCCCGTTTATGTAAATTTTAATTTGTAAGGCTTGTCTGCTGTCACACAGATTTATTTGATTCCCGCACCGTCTACACCATTTTACCTCCTATTTTGAACAAAGTCTTGTTCAAAAGAAGCAAGCAGAATTTCCATTTAAACAAAGTCCCTTTCTATTGAAACAGAAGAACTTCAATTCAGACTGTCTGTGGCCAAAGTTGTCTCCGAGTGACGCGCATGCGCAGATTTGAAATTCAAAAGAAACAAAGTCACACTCTATTTCGACAGATATTTTTTGCACATACATTGTATCACGCTGGCGCGCGTTAGATGCACGATTTACTGTGCGTCTAATGTAGGTGTCTATGGCAATTTTCTATCTGAGTAAAGGCAACAAGCGTGCGTCTAACGCGTGCGTGTAATGCACGGAAAGTGAGTATATTTTAATAAGTATACTTCTGCTACAAGTACAACGAACGAATAACAGGGAACTGTGTAAACAAGGTAGACTGCGTAGACGATTACCTATCATTGACAGGGAAAGCGAATGAGGATGAAGGCGTTCTGCATTTGGAAGTTCAGTGTGGGAAAATTATTACTCATTGTTATTACTCACTCTAAGAATTGAACGTGCAGTTGTTGACAGTGTTGTAGAAGTTATAAACCACAGTTGGTTTCTTCTTGGCGTCATCACTTGGCGTCCCACCAGCAACGTCCGACGTGTCAGAAACGACGGATGGTTCTCCATGAAGCTCTGCAACTTACCGACATAATATTCGGTAGCCTTTGTCACACTTTTACTAGCAGCGGTGTCCTCGATTTCGGAAACGAGCTGTTCCAATTCAAGTAGTTCAGCTTCTTCGTCAGGCATCTTCTTGAAAAGTGCCTCCAGAAGATCCTCCTCTTCTCGATCAATTGCCGACTCCGGTAGATTATCAGGCTCGTTCAGAATGTCGTCAATCTCATTGGTGGACAAGCCGGAAATCATTTCGTTCGGAAATTTGCTCAGATTCAGAAGTCTGACTTTAGTTGGTGGCTCAGCCATATTCTCTCACAAGTGATTTTAATTTAACAGCTTCTTATTCCCTTCTTCGCAACACTCAATCAACTTGCGTGCCTTTCACGCATTTTTGTCTATGGTTAAGACAAATTAACTGAGCGTGCATCTAACGCGCCATCTAAAGTATTAAGCCAACGTAATACAATGCAACTCATACCTGCGCGCACTCGTGCATAGACCATTTAAGCACGCAAAATCGATGTATGAATCCTACATTTAGATACGAGTACATTTTAGTACATTAATCTAACTTCTTGTTTTTCATGTACTGCATAACTATACAATCGTTGCGCAATAAGAAACGATATGAATGCTGAAGATAAGATTGAAGAAGACGATGAATTGCTGGTAGATGGAATCGATGAATTTGAAGCAGAATTCGATGAAGATATCATGGAACAGCAGCCTCGGCTGTGCACTATTGTTTGCACTTTCAAATCTGCGCATGCGCGTCATTCGGGGACAATTTTGGCCACAGACAGTCTGAATTGAAGTTCTTCCGTTTCAATAGAAAAGGACTTTGTTTGATTTGAATTTCCGCAAGGGCTGTTATTTCTTAAAGTGTTTGAATTGAAGTTCTGCTTGTTTCTTTTGAACAAGACTTTGTTCAAAATAGGAGGTAAAATGGTGTACTAATTCCTACTTAAGTGGTGGTTCAGTCTTCCACTTAGATCTTGCTTCTAATCAAGTAAGGCATGGATTGGGGACTAAGTTTCTCCTTTCTCATTTCGATAATCCATTCGCTTAGTTCAGCTAGACAAAGTCCTGTCTGTTTCAACTCATTTTTTTCCGAAGACAAGTTCAACTAATATTGGATTCTTATTTTATCTAATAGGGTTCACGTTCATCTTCAAACTGACGTACCGTCGAGACCTTCGGCATGATGAGAAATAAGATTTGCCAGACTTTGAATTGGTTGCTAAATCTGTCAAAGCTGCTGTCATTGAGCTTTTTATAATTGCTGACAGTGACAGTAACCTTGTTTAAAAAGCTTTTTAATAAGTCTTTGTGGTCAAATGATGAAAATTTATTTGCCCAGGGTTGAATTCGCATCTTCAGCTTCAGAGTTTCGTTGGTTTTGATGAAGTCATGTTTCAAGCTCTTAATAATTGTTTTAAACTTTTTCATTCTTGTGAAGTTTTATTTCAACTCATGCAGCTGAGGTTATAATATACATAGGTTAGTATATAAGGTTACGTACTTCGAGGTATATGAGATAAAGCAAAGTGGCAAAATTGATTAAATATAGGATTCAATACTTGGAAGCACTCAAAACCAAGTATTGCGTAGTATTGTTTGTAATCACATATTACTCGTGCATTAAATGAATCTGGCCAATATGCGATCACGAGCTATTAAGCGCGCTTTTTGCGTTGAATGCACGCTTTTATATATTTATATCGAGTTACTTGGTTTTGAGTGCTTAAATATCCTGGTCACCAGTGTGCAAAGCATTGAACAGCGGTATATTTATTCGTCTCTGTCAAAGAAACTTGTTTCGTCTCAATCAGAAAAAATATTGTCCCATTTATTCATTTATTTAAGACGAAAGACTTCAGGGTCGTACTACGAGTCGTATAAAGTCGTATAAAGCTGTCGTAGCGTAAGTTCGATCGTACGTCGGAACTTTTACACTGCGAAGATAGGAGCTAAGATCGATCTTATCTTACGATGGCTTTATAGAACGGGCCCGTCCATTTGTTCGTCCTCATCTGCAATGAATCGCCGGTCAAATCGTGGAATTCAATTGTGCTGCCAGAAACAATGGAAACTACCGCACAATAATCGCGTCACGTTTTTAGTTTGAAGATTACTTTCACTAGTCCTGTTGTAGTTTGCAAAGTACGCTCGTACACTAACAGGCTGCGTTTGTGGGCTGATTAGAACCACTCGCACCTTAACTTTGCGACACCATAAGATCTGTGAGACTCCCATCTGGCTCGCTCAGCAATCGTCATCGAAGCCCATCACCCAGCTTTTATCACGGTCCAGGTCCAACAGCACACCAATACGCGCCGTACTTTTTAAATAGTATTCAAATCTGACCACATAATGTGGTTCTGGCAGATCCAGTCAGCACCCGGTCCAGTCTCGCCAGTGCCGATCAGCAAACATCAAAAGCATACTTTCCCACAGTCTGTCATACAGTCTCCAGCAGATCCCATTCGATTTGCTTTGGCCTTGCACAGCTTACTTACGTTTGCTGATGCACTTGACAACTACCGGCGATATTGCCTTTATAATTCTGAAATCTTTATTCAAGCATTGGAACAAATCACCATGGTGAATGACGAGGCTTTCTGTCAGCCGTATTCATAGGGAGAACTCCGTCTCTAGGAGCTGCTTGACTGGTCCAATTGTTCAGGCCGCCAGCCACACCAGAGCTGCTTACCTCCATCTGCCATGACGTGCTGCCTACGCTTCCGACTCGCTTTCGCAAATTTGCAGAATGTTTTTCATTTCTCTCGAATCGCCCCCTCTCAACAAGATTAGCGTGTTCTTTATGATGCACTAGTGGCAACTGTCTTTACTAGCATTAGTTTAGACTTGTTGCTAGAAGTCGATAGTCAATGCTAATTTATTTGTTCTTCTAGCCCAGCGCTACCACTGCAGGACCTTCGCTTTACTTTTACCAGTTCGCGTCATTATTCAGTAAATGTGCGTGCTGTTAGAAAAACAACCCACCTCATGCGTGCACTACAGCCCAGTTTGTACGATGTTTGTGATAGAAAGTGCTCGCGTCGCATAAACCGATGTACTTTTGTAACCATGACGCGCGTGTTGTGCATCGATGCTGTGAAATTATCTACCCCAACTTGTACCTTGTACGCTCTTCTTCAACCCTGAATTTTTCCAGGAATTTTCTATCTACACCTGCAGATGTAGGAAAATTGTCGATCAACGCTTTGACAACTAAAGCTTATATATAGGAGGGTACCACTGAGAGAGGCTAGTCCCTTCTCTTAAAAAACTGTAAGCTGTCTCTTAAGCCCAACTCGGCAGTACTCGTAAACCAGCTGTAGCTAAGTTTATTTGTGCCAATCGACAAACCTACCGTTGAACGACACATCTAAGGTAATATTCATGCAGAGTATTTCTAAATCTTATTTAAATTCCATGTCTTACGCACGCAGCATTATTCATTTAAAATTCATGGGATTTGTTGACTTGCTAAGATTTTGTGCGAAGATATAAAGTTGGTTTTCACATTTTATATTACCGGCTGTAAGAGTTGCCATTTGGTTTTTATCTCTTAAATAACTCTTAGCAGACCAATGTGACCCTCCTAGAAAAAATAGGCAAAAACTTTCGTTTGATTTCGGGCAGAGACTAAATGCTTTCATTTTTACTTTATTGAGCAGTAAAAGTCGAGCTGTTCATAATATGACTGTTATGACAGATGACAGTTATACTCGTATGAGTACTCTTTTGCCGTAATAGTTCGTGTTTTAACAAACCTTCGGCTCACTGCCTCTCAAATCGTCTGGTTTCCAGGTTGCGGATCCGCCCGTCGGGCTGCTTTACGGAACGACGGCCGGGGTGAGCTTTGTACTATTTGTTGTAATCGATTTCTTCTAACTTACCACCAAAATGCTTTTGAGACTTGTTTTGAGTAACCAAAATACTACTTGAAGTACTTAGGACCCATATAGGGGTTGATTTTGGAGGTGAGGTGGACCAATACAAATTCAATGCCCATCTAAATGTATTAGCCCTTGTACGCAGAAGCGGCCGGCCTTCGCCACCCCTCATTCCAAAACCGATACCCGAAGGCATGAGCTCCAAATTGTCTCCCGCACAACCTGTTATTTCCACTCATTTGTCTTCTTCCTACCTTCACCCCTCTAGTATTCAACCGTCGCCACAGCTATCCAGACAGACCAGTTCTAGACTAGCCGACCTCAATGACCAAAGGACAATAACGAAACTGAGGTTTGAGGGCCAAGCCAAGCAGCCTGTTAATGTTTGATACAGAAGACTCACAGCAAATGCTTGGGGTGTGATGGTGCCTAACAACGGCACAGAGAGAAACTGCTTGAGCGCAAACCCTACCCCGCTCAAATCATTCATTACCTTGCATTGTGCCTATGCGTTCTCGTTGACTAAAATTCACTGAAATGCAAATTTCTCTCCATGCAACCACAACGTGCTTTTCTACGCAGCGGCAGCAAGCCTTTCTTTTCTTTCCAACTATGGTTCAATGCATGCCATGTATTCCACGCGTGCTTTTCTACGCTTGCCTCGCTTCCTCATTCCGAAGGATTTTTGGACGGTTAATTCACGATATTTCCACGGCAATTCCATGGGTTTGCCTAGCAGAGAGAACTTCCATATTCAGACGGTAATTCACAGCAATTCCATGGGTTTGCCTAGCAGAGAGAACTTCCATATTCAGACGGTAATTCACGATATTTCCACAGCAATTCCATGGGTTTGCCAAGCAGTAGCGCAACCAGAAATTTTTCGAGGGGGCGGATTCTGAGGGTAGTCCCGGGAGGGGGGCGGATGGGTGGCTCTATTTTTGGAGAATTCGCTTGGTCCCCCCTTTGATTTTTTTCGGCGACCGAACAGAGAGCAGAGAGAAGTTCCGTATTCAGACGGTTAATTCACAATATTTCCACGGCAATTCCGTGGATTTGCCAGACAGAGAGAGAGAAACCAAAGATATATGCATAACCAATCTGACCTCGCCTCACCTCGCTCCAATTCTTGTGCCAAGCTATGAACCATGGATTCCGAGGCTAAACAGTCAAGCAAAATTCTTAACTTAATAAAAAGTATAAATTCAAGAGTCAGCAAGCGCAGCCATTGCCATCTCGACCATCTCTGAAGACGAGAAAGCCAATCTACTGAAAAGCCTTCAAAATGTTGACGAACAATCATCGAAGAAAGAAAGATCCGAGGAGGCCAAGCGCTTGGATAGTGAGAAGGAGAGACGTGAAGTCCGGTTCATGGCTCGGCTGAAGGAAAGCCTTAACAACATAAATAATGCAGATTGTCGTCAAGACGCTCAAAAACTCTTATCCCATTTCCCATGCCCTGGTATTTGGTCATTGACCTTTTACTAGGGTCCACCCCTCCCCGTGAGTCCGTACTTTATCAACACCATCTTGAATAGGTCTTCATACCTCTTTATGTTGATAAAATCAATCCCCATAAAGAATCTCCCCATCCCTATTCCCCATGCCTCGGTGGTTGGTTTTACGAACTCGTAAGCTACATATAGTTGGGTTGAAGCTACCAAAAATGAAGCTCATATTTGAAATCAGCACCATAAAAAATCTCTATAAAGACAAAATTATGATCCTGTCAAAACTGCAACTAATTTATTAACATAAACTTGAAGAAGTCTATTTCGTCCTCTCTAAAACGCCATCTTTTGAGATTCGAAAGCCAAGAAATGAGATCTCCTGATAGCACAAGTAGCACTTGGTTGCTTCAACTTCAGGTTAGCGGTTCTGAATTTCTGCAAAACAAGCTCAAGACGCCGCAGATGCTCCTCGACTCCTTTTAAAAAGATGACAACGTCGTCAAGAAATGACAGGCACACTTCCCAACGTAGGCCCTTCAGAACGAGTTTCATCAGTCTTTAAAACGTGGCAGGACCATTGCACACACCTTGCGGTAGTCTCTTGTACTGGAATAATCCCTGTGGCGCATGAAATGCTGTTTTTGCGTGACTCTCTGAGTCCAGCATCACCTGGGTGTATCCGCTAGTGAAGTCGAGCGTTGTGGATCCTGCGAGAGCATCGATCAGATCGCTGGTGTGAAGCAGTGGATGACTTCAGAAGTTGAGCAGTCTGAAGTCGTTCACAAAGCGCAAACTGCTGTCCTTCTTCACCATAATGACTGGACTCGACCACGGAGAATTCGAAGGCTCTACGATGTCGTCTCGCACCATCTGCTCGACCATCTCTGACACAGCTCGCTGGTTCAGCGGTGACAATCGACGAGGAGGCACTCTAATGGGTTTCGCCGACCCGGTGTCAATTTTGTGGTCAAGGAGTGAAGTGCAGCCCAGGTCGTTTGGACCTTTCGAGAACACATCCCGGCACTGATACAGCAGATCTTTGACACACTGAACTTGATTGGCTGTCAGATTTTTATCATCAATGGGCACATTTGGTGCATACTCAGCGATTTGACCTTTCACTGTCTCAAATTGTATTAACAACTTAGCAGCAGGGGCGGGCGACTCGGTGTTAAGAGACCCCCTGCCGCCGAACCCCGTCCATCAGTTTTTTGCCGCCGGGCCACCCTCCGATCCGTGGAAGGTGGCCTCCGAGTGCGCCTGGCCGCAGCGCAAACAACAGTGCGTGAATCGGCACGGATTGCGATGTCAGCCGGACAGTCTGTTGTAGTCGAAGCAGACCGTTCGCTTCAGTGCTGGCTTTGCCGCAGCACCAGCCTGCCGCTGCAGACCCGGTGCCATCAGGTGCGCTGCTACCAATCCGAGGTCGGTCACCGAGCTGTCCCAGGCGCCGTAACCCGTCTGCTGCACTCTGAACTCGTCGTCATAGCGCAACACGCGACCGCGGTCGAAACCGAGGTCGAGGAGGTCGCCGATCTTGGCTGTGTGCTTCAGGTACTCGAGCAACTCAGACATGTCGATGGTGCTGTCTCTGAGAACCAGAAGCCTGCCGTCCTTCAGCATCTGCATCAGTGCATTCGCATTCCCGGTAATCCACTCACCAACAGACAGACTATCCAGAATGAACTGCTTCCCCGCCTGGCTCGATTTGTTCAGCGACAGCCGCTTCCGAGTGCTGATGAAGTCTAGCACCCGATACGTGCTCGGATGCTGCTGTCCTGGCAGCTGCACCTCATTTGGCCTCCAGCTGTGGGTCCCACTCCTAACACCAAATACTCAAAGCATGAGTACTCACCGGGCACCACAACATTCGGTGGTCGCCGCGGCGGCTCACAACTCTGCCGCCCAGCTGCTGGATCTCAGCCTCCATGCGCGCTTGATCTCGGCGAATCGTCAGCAGGCGCAGCTTCTCCGCTTCCAGCAGCTCCCGGTCCAGGTCGCCAATCCCATGGGTCTCTCCTGCCGCCCTCCTGTCGTCTAAAGACATTTCGCTGAGCTCCTGCCTCCTTGGATGATCGCTTCTGTCACAATGGTCAATGAGTCCAGAGATCGATGCTGATTGGGCTCCTGCTGAGTCTTGTGCCTCCGCCTGTCGGAGTCTCTTTTGCAAGGTGTGTTTGTTTCCAGCAGTATGTAGGCCTCGGTGCGCAGCTCGTATACAGTCATAGGACTGTGTGACATGACTCAGCAGTCCAAAAAATTCTCAACCAAGGCAGCGAGGCAACTGCTCCAAAGCACGGCATAAAAACCCCCCGGCCTCAACCCCCACGAGGAGGAGGGTGGGTGCCGGCTGGGGTTGCAAACACGCGAGGGGGTGGAGCTACAACCCTAGGTCATATATGCTCAAAGATCTTAGTGCCTGATTGTCTTTAGGCTTGAGCTATTCCTGGCGAATAAATTATCAGTTGATTGCTTCTCCTGAGTTCCTCGGAGAGATTTAATTTTTCCCGTTGTAATTTACAGGTATCTTAATCGAACTTGGATGCTATTAGCAACTAATGGAGTCTCTTAGTGGATCAGAGGGTTCTAAACCGAGTGAACCACCCGAAGGCAGCAGAAGCCAAAATGTGAATGATGAGAAGCTCGAGGCGAAGACATTGGAAGAACAGAAAGAGGAGCTACAGAAATTAGAACTACAAAATAAAAGACTAGAGGTAGAAGAAAAAATGAAAGAAATTGAAAAGCGGAGAAAGAACAAGAAATTCGAACAACAGGATTTGAAACTACCAGAAATTCCAGCCGAGGCGCCAGAAGTACCGAGTGAGCTCACTCAGATGTGCAAAACACAAGCATTATCTGAAGAGGATATTAAGAAAGGTATTGCAAGCCTCTGGACTACGAAAGAGGGGTCACCGCAGCCAGTGTGCACGGTGGATGCGAATGCTGTGGTTTCAAACGCATCGGGTGAACATCTCCAAAAAGGGATGAAGCTTGAAGGAGGAGTCTGGAAGCAATGCAGCTCGACTCGGCTGCTCGAACCCGCAACCGGCGTGAAATTAGTGCAGCCATCTTGCGCGTTGCCAGCTGGCGAATCGACTTTTGAGTTTTTTAGCAGTGAGAGTCTTAACAAATTCTCGGCTGACGTGTTTTCTTTAAGTATTCAGGGTTCATTCAGCGTGACTGGGATGCTTTCGACTATTGAACTCGCTGCTTCTGCTAAAGCAGACTTCCGGTCAGGCGAACGCAAACAATCAATGCAGCAGAACTCTGAGTCTGTGTATGCAAAGTGCACAGTGCACACGGTGCCAACTGCTGCGTGTCTGCTGGAGTGCAGCAATCTGCATCTTTCTGGCAGGGCTATTGAGGAGCTGCAGAACATCGAAGCCATGATGACATGCAAGTCAGATGTCACTGAGGAGGCAACGAACTTCTTCGATCAGTACGGCAGTCATGCAATTGCTGGAATGATTCACTTTGGTGGAGTGCACATCACAACTGCTCATGCGCTGTACCAATCCAGTTCTAATCTGGAAATGATTAAGAATAGCGTGAGCAAAGCTTTAGCTACTGCTGTTAAAGGTGGAAATTTATTTATCAAGGGTGAACCTTCAGATGCAGGTGTTGCGAGCTCATCGGAAGATAATACTGCGGACAAGAGAGAGAAACAGAGTTCGAATGTACAGCTCAAAAGTCAAATGTTCGGAGGAGCTCCAGGTGCGAGCTCGGTGTCCAAGTGGTGCGAAGGTCTTGTGCAAGACAGCAGCACTTGGGCAGTGATTGACGGCAGCAGTGACACAGTGCCTGTGTGGCAGATTGTCAAGGCAAACGGGCAGCACTTCCAGGATGCTGACGCTCTGGCCAACGCTTTGAAAAAATCCTGGGAGGAGCGCACAGGACAAAAGGCGCCTGCTGAGAGCAGTGATTCTTACAGACAGGCAGTCAGCTGCGTACAGCAGCGCATTGATGAATTCGCACAGCGAGTGGAAAAGGAAAATTTATCAGAAGAGAATTGGCATCTGCAGCTGCAGACATTGTGCGAGAGAGTAGAAGCAGTTGAGCAGCTAACAGATGAAGAGAAAAGGGGCGTAAGCTGGACACGGAACCCTCATTTTCATACTATCATGCTAGCTGTCGTTCAAGCTTTGCCTACAATAAGAGATGCAATTAAGCCAATCAAATCGCACATTTCTTACTTACTCCAAATGAGTGGCAGCTGCAGCTTTCCTATGAAAGGCCGGCTCTATTTCCAGCTGGCTTGTGAACAGGATGAAAATTACAGCAAGCTCACCGACATGGGACTTGACTGCCCGCTGAAGCTGGCAGAGGCAGTGGAGCAAACTGTGCTGCCAGATCTTCAGGCTTTTAATGTGCAGCACGAAGGAGACAGTGAGAAGCAGCGCAAAGTGCTGCAGCTGGTTTTCGTCGATCTGAATACAGCGGTGCAGCATCTACTAAGGCGACTGAAGGAGTCTGGTGATGCAGAAAAGCACTTTTTAACCTGCACCGCTCTTGCTCGCAACTCCTATTCGCTACAAAACGACATTTTTGAGAACCTTAAAAATCCAGAAAGTCTTCAGCATCTGGCGCAGAGTTTGAAAGAAAGCGCGCAACAACTTTCTGTTATAAAGGAAAGCTCCGAGCCAGAGTTTGTGCAGGCACGACTGTTGCACACAGCGATGGACGCAAGATTTGACGATGGCTGTTGCTTTCAAGTGGCTGACTGGATCTTGCTATTTCAACAATGCGGCATACAGTGGATTGCACTTCTAAATGAAAAACTGACTGATATTGCATACAACAGCAGCAAGGCCTGGAGGGAACTGAATGAAGTGGTGACGCATCTGTTGAGTAATTTCAGCGATAATAGACAGCCATTGCAGCTTCCAGAAAATATGGTCAGTAAACTGCGAGACGCTCAATCAAATACTTCTGAAGTGGTTGTGCCAAACAGCGATAAACAGCAGTTGGACAAGGATGGGATGGCCCTTATACAGCGGCTTGGGTTGGCAGAATATTTTCCTTCAAAAATTGGTCTTATTGATGTCATGAAAGTGGGTGATGAGATGTATTCTGCAGCCACTGATGTCACACAGCTACCGCAGAAGATTTTAAAGTCAATCATTCAGGCGGACTACAAGTCCGGCTTTGAAATCGTTGAAGCTTGTAACATAAGCCCATCGGAAGGTAAGAAGGCGGTTTCTCAAAGCTTCTGGGATGACGAAGACGATCAGGACGACATGGCACACGAGGCAAAAAACTGCACTACTCAGATGTATTACTGGCTTGTCTTCTGAGCTGCAACATGCGGCTGCAGCAACTCCTGGCCGAGAAGCTGAATGACTGCAAGCATGCCTTTCCCATCGCATCGGCCTGCGCCGGTTCCCTCGAACTCCGAGTTTGGTCACTACGCAGCTGCTGTTTTGTGCACCCTGATCCGCAGCAAGAGGGCAAAGTTTTACGGATTTCGTCTGACGTGGACAAATTTCCCATCATTTCCTTTGTGAGACTTGGAAACTCTCAATTCTCAAAGTCCAGTCTCATCAACAAGTGCATTAGTGACAAGCATGAAATTTTTCCCGAGTTCAACTCTAACTCACCCAGCAGAACAATTAGTGATGGATCGATAGAGCTGGCATGGGCAGTTCCTGATCCGCAGAACGAGTCTCTGGGTCTGCAGCAAGTCACCTGCGTTCTGAATCTACGAGGAGACGGTCTGCTGCATCAAGAGCAGCTCAAGTTGCTGTCACGTCTGTCTGCATGTGTTGTTGTAATGCTTCCTGAGAGTGACACAGAAACAGATTCGGTTCTGACTGCACTGTACCGAATCATGGAACGAAAGAGAAGTATCGTTTTGGTACGCACTTCTGAGAAAGTGCCACAGTGCATGAAGAAGGCCAAGAAGGAATTAGATGCAATGGGAGGCCTCTTTCATGGCATCACCTGCTGGAGCAAGAAGGATCAAATGTCGCCCAAGAGCATTGCATGTGAGATGAAGAAAGTCCTTTCGAAACTCGATCTTAAAATGAAACTATCACTTGATGAAATCTCATCCATGGGTGACTTTCTGAGATGGCAAGTTGACGAAAAGCAACCAGTAGTACAGCAAGCGGTGAAGGCTGCTCAGACTGTAATGCAGTTTATCGATGAGAAGGAGGATCTGGCTGTCAGCAGGAACAAGAATTTGCCTCTCAGTGGCAGCATGTGGCAGACGATAGCAAAAAGGAACAAAAACCTGTACAGAGACAACAAACGAATGGATTCAAATAAGAGGGCCAAATGGGTTGAAGCTGAGAGAGACGAAATTCGGAAGGAGAGAAAGCGCCAATTTCTTTTTTTAAAGGAGCATGGGGAAGCCAACAGCTTTCTTTTTCAATTCATGATGTATGCAAGTAAAGCAACTGATGATTCGTGCAGAGAGATCTTCATGCAGAGGATGAAGCTCAGTCTTGACAGTCTGTGCCGTAGGAAGCTGCCGCAGCTCACATCTAATTATCAGCAAGCTCTTGTACGGAATAGAGAGGCTCAGAATAAAACTTTGAATGTAAAGTCCTGCAATGATGAGCTTGTAAAATTGGAAAAAAAGATGGAAGATTCCGCATTTGGATTAGAGCAGGTGTTTCGGGAGATCGGGCAGACGTACGAAGCTATTCATCACTGTTGCCGCTCGCAAGTTGCGTCAGCAGAAAGCGACTACAAAAGCGTGTTGACAAGTTTCGCAGCAGATCTCCTGTTGAAAGGTGAACCTCTCGAAGTGATGGATGGGAATGCGTCTGCATGTCCTGTCGACTGGGTGTCAGCTGTGCTCGAAGCCGTAGAGAAAAAGGTTGGCAAAAAATCACTACTGGTATTGGCAGTGGTGGGACTGCAGAGCTCAGGAAAATCAACTCTGCTGAATTCTCTTTTTGGGTTGCAGCTTGCAGTGAGCGCGGGCCGCTGTACGAAAGGAGCGTTTCTTCAGCTGGTGCCGAATGACAAGCAGAAGTCTCAGCTGAATGCAGATTACATTGCCGTCATCGATTCTGAAGGTTTGAGGTCGTCAGAGATCGCAGAAGGCTCAATGACTCACGATAATGAGTTGGCAACCATGATTATTGGATTGGCAGATGTCACTATCATGAACATGTACGGAGAAGGACTCACTGACACAAGGGACATTTTGCAGGTGGTCGTGCATGCCTTCCTGAGAATGAAAGCTGCATTTGGAGACATTATCAAGAAGAAGTCTTGCATTTTTGTTCATCAAAATGTGGCTGCCGTCAATGCAGCTGAAGAGACTCGAGTTGCCAAGGAAAAGCTGTTGACAAAGCTGGATCAAAGCACTAGGGATGTAGCAGAAGAGGAACAGCAGCTTGAGGTAACCCGGTTTACAGATGTGATCGATTTCGCGGATAGTAATATATTTTTCCTGCCTCATCTGTGGGAGGGCAAGCCGCCAATGGCCCCCGTCAGCCCTGACTATTGCAAGGATGTAATGAAAGTGAAGAGGAGGGTTGTTGAAGTTTTAAAATGCCTCTCCGACAGCACCCTCTCCTTTAGCGAACTCTCGCAGCGCATAAAAGATCTGTGGAATGCGGTGCTGAAGGAAGACTTCGTATTCAGCTTTCAGAATACAATTGAGCTTCAGGCGTACCGAGATGTGGAGCAAAAATTTTCGGAACTAAAGATGAGGATTGAGAAAGCTGCATCAGATTGGTTGTGTAGCAACAGCACACTGATTTCTGGAAGCAGCTCAAGTGAAAAACTTGAGAATAACTTTAGAGATGCAGAAAATAAAATGAAGACCCATATCTTTTCAGTTGCTCAGACGATGTCAAAGGAAATGACGGAGTTCATCTGTAGCCATCGGAAGAAGGAGATCTGTAAGAAGTGGCAGCAGGAAAGGGAAAATGCTCTTAGAGATGCTGCGGAAAAAGCAATAAGCGAAACCCACAGCAGTCTCATGCGGTCCAAGGAGATACAACGCGTGAAGCTGCTCAATCAGAATAATATGGGAAAATATCGAGAAGAAATTCTGGAGAGAGCAAAAAGACTGGCCAATGAAAAACAAGGAAAGAAGATGAGTGGTCAACAACTGGAGGTAGAGTTCAAAGAGATGTGGAACAAGTTTATGAGTGAAGTGCGGCTGGAAAAAAACTGATGGATGGGATGGACAAAATATCTTGAAATCCATTCTTGACGAGAACTTCTATAATCAAGGACCACTGCTTAACAAGGAATGGGAGGCTAGACGTGCTGTGTCATTTGTTGGGCAGCGGATTTCAGGCTCGTTTCCGCTTACGCGTGTTGAGAAAGATGACTTTTCACATGTTTCTGTTTGGAAGTTTTGGAAAGGGATTAAAAAGTTTTTTGGCTTTGAGACTGCAGAGGGCTATGTACACTCTGAATGCAATGAAATTCTGAAGAAAGCTGATGAAGTTCTTGATCAGTCGAAGACCTTAGAGCCGAAAGTAAATTTGAGATTAGCGCTGACTCAAATCGTCATCAGAATCCGCGAGGGCGTCTCCGTGTTCAGCTCCAGTGACACCGAAGGTAAAAAACCAAAAGTGTTGCTAAAGCCAAACCTCGCTATAAAGCTTTCTGTACACGCAGGCCGCTCTGCTGAGATGATTCTCAGAAAAAGGCAGGGTGAGTTCGATGCACAGTATGGACTGAAAGCTCAGCTCGAGTCTTTCAAAGAGACCGCTTTTACTGTCTTTAAGAGTCTGTACAAAAAAGAGAGTGAAGAAGTCATGGCTGCCAACTTTATTGTTAGCTGTATAAAACAAGCTGCAATCGTGCAGGTGCGTCAGTTGGTAGCAAACCGTGTTACACTCGAAATAGAATCCCAGTTTTCAGGCATGAAGCTTGGGCTCATTAAAGCGATTTTAAGGGACTTAGCAGACAGAGAACCATTTCAAGAATTTCAAGCCTACCTACACAACAGCAAGCAGTTTGCGGAGAGTTGGCTGGAAGCCAAGATGAAGTATTATTTGCTTAAAAAGGATGATGAAACGAAGCGCACACGACTGCGGAATCTCATTAAAGACTATGCTGGTGTCTTGATTGGAAACGTTGAGAAAGATATCTGCAACGCTGCAGACAGTGTTCATTCAACGAATGCCCAGAACGCGGTGACTGGCTGCAACCTGGGTACGTTGCTGCATGTATTTTGTGAAGGACAGAATACTCTCGGAATAACACCCAACGACTTTGAGCAAATCAGCAAAATTTCTGTCGCAAAGCTGTCGGATTTTATCGGGATGTTAAAGACGAAGATCAATGACTTAACTGAGCAGATTGAAACGCAGCTGGACGTCCCACTAGAAGAGTTTGACTGGGGTCAGAAGAGTCCCCACTTGTGCGCCTGTGAAAGGCTGTGGGGCTGTCCTGAGCAGTGCCCGCACTGCAAGGAGCCATGCACAAATATGACCGGATGTGGTTCAGGTAATAAGCATTGCTGCATGCAGCACAGAATTGGGGGTGTGTGTGGAGGTTCTATAGAAACACCTGATGGAGAACAGATTGGGGTGATATTAGGAACATGTGGCTATCATATCGCCGAAAAAGAAGAATTTTGGTGTCACTCCACATGTAAGAAAACTGGAAGATGTGAACCTTATGCGAAGCAATATAAAGACAGAAAAGGCCACAGCTACTCGGATTTTCACAAAATATTCCCTGATTGGAATATCCTGCCGGATCAAGCAATGGATAACTGCGACTATTGGAAATGGCTCCTGGTCACTTTCAAGGAGGAACTTAGGAATTACTACAACTGGAAAGTCTGTGATATTCCTGACTACGGCGTTACCAAAACCCAAGCAATCGAAAGTCTGGACAAACTGTACAAGGGCTAAACTATATATGAAAGATCATCGATAAGACATCTGCTTCTCGGTGACGAGTTGCATTGACGTTTGACAAATTTTCTGTTCAAAATTTATTTGTCCGAAACTTGAAACAATAATAGCTTACAGCGACAAAATAGCACAGTTATAGGTTACAATATAGGTCCTGCTGCTATTAAGATAATTTTCCTAATTATCAATCTCATAGACAGACTGAATATTTTCGAAATATTTCGGACAAAAAATGAAAACTCTTGCAGTTTTAATTTTGTTTTTCTACGCTCTGTTTATTGGTATAAAGTTTTTATCCTTTTAAATTACGTAAAAAGACCGGAAATTTTGAAACTGTATGATTCCAATTTTTGTCGCTTTTGCTCGCACTGCAATTCGCGGAGTCAGTTTGAACTGCACTGTAGATTTTAACTGATTCGGTATTTGCAGAAGTTTCCTTTTTGTAGCGTGTTGTTCTTCTCGCTTTAATTTTCTATGTTTTTCATTATGCTATTTAGCAGGTATTCTATTACGAGCGTATGATTCCGAGCAAATTTTAAACTTGAAAAACAACAATATTTTGCGCTTTTCCTCGTCTTTATCAACTTTTGGTTCTACGTCCTTTTGCTGAAATCCTCGAAATATTTCTGATTCTTGACTGTGTTCGTCAACTGAGTTCAAAACAATCTAGCTCGTATCTATATAACTTTTTTGGGATTTTTGTTCTCCTATTATTCAAACTTCCCCCCTTTTTAAGCTGTGCTTAACAATGATCATAACACACTATTTTAGTATTTAGTAGCTTATTCAATAACTCTCCATTATTCATTTTTTATTACACTATCAGTGCTAAATGCCTAAACTATGCTATCGGCGAGTGAATAGCTTGAGAAAGTCGCACATATTTTCCCGAAGGCAATTAGACACATTCAGCATTGTCAAAATTGGAAAATTAGGAAATAAATAATTCGTCTGTGAGCCCGGGATTCTTTTCACAAATGCTACAAAATCCGATACTTTGTCAGACCAGTCGACGACAGACAGACCCCACGGTTCTTCACTTGGGTCTTGGTGTCTTCAAATTTCTTCAAATTTTTAATGCAACTTCGGCGGTTGTTAACATTTTAGCTATAGAGCTTAGTGTTGGCAGGAAGTCCTAACTACAGTAATTAGCTATTCAAATTATTCCCTCGGACACCGACAAGGATTGACATGGGTTTACGTAAAGTTGATATCCCCTTTCTATGCGACGACCCTACGGGCTATATCACATAGATATAATTTTGCTTAATCTTTGTTATTCGTTCAATATTATAGGCATGTACGTGTGGCTGTCTTCTATCCACTTTTGATTGCGTATTTATCCCGTAGCTATAGCTAATCAATATTAAATATTTATCCAGACAAAAATATACACGTTTCATGCACTAAAGCAGACACGATTTTTTCAACTATATTTAGTCCCTCATCACACTATTGGCTTTTCTGCATTCATACTTTCCTATTAAAAGTGAAAAAAAACAAATAATGTGAAGATGAAGCATTGAGTTATGTTTCAAAACTTTTCGTTCTGCAGTTCTTGAGCTCCAATTTTAAGCTCTCTGGGGCGTTAAGAGCCTGTAATATTTATTTACGGTAACCCACCGATAGCTGTATGTAGATATCAATTAATGTATACAGTATACTTTTCAAGGCATCAAAGTTATAACAGTTATTCAGTTTTTTAGTACAAAACCAGATCGTACAGAACTAAAAGCACACATCAGTAGAGACTGCAGCTGTGCACGTTGCCCGCTGGGCAGCCGAACGCTTTGGCAAAACCCGGAGCGTTGGACAGAACTGCGTTGGCCCTGCAGATTGAAATAATTGGAACATTGGAACATATTCGTCATACATGTTGACTAATTACGAGTATATGGGTTGCAGTTTATTATAAATTTCTGTTGTTGCGAAGTGCCTTTCCCGGGAAAAAACATGCTGAAACTTCCCAAGTCAACCATGTACTTGGATGACATTGTTGACTTATCAAGTTTGCAAAGTATCATTGTCATGAACTTAGAAAGTATGCAATGTTGTTGTCCAACTTCAATCGGCTTGCAAAGCTTACAAAGTACTGCACGCCCTGTCTCTACATCCAAGCACAGATACTATAAACACTAGATAGGCCACTCCAGCTAATTTTCACAACACGACAGTTTACTCTACTTTCTGCTTAGTAGTAGTAAAAACATTTTAGCGTTATTTATATTTTTTAAAAATAAAAAAAAACAGATGAATGCAATGCAGCAATTGTATTGATTTTTTTGCAAAAAGAAACTTATAATTATACTTTCCACAATTCAAAGCAACATTGTGAATGCTTTAGATTGCATAGAAGGCTATATTATTGCAGTCAACTATTGTATATTTAGCAAATACGAGCTATATCATATACTCCATAATCCATATTCGTGTAGCAAAATAGAAAGATTTCTCATCTTAATCAGCTCATCTGTTTGTGAAACTCGCAGCGTGCTGTTGAAGAACAGGGTCGCCAGTCGCCCTTGTTCAGAGGCAGCATTCAGAACGGCCCAACAGATGAAAAAAACTGGCGAATGCGCCACTTCAAGGTCCAGGGATGTATCCGATGGAGAGCCAATCCTCAGTGGTTTCGTAACAGGCAGCCGATAAGCAGCAGGACTTTTGTGGTGCAGCTGCAATGAGCTGCTGATGAGATGACATCCTTTGACCAGAGCACCCCTGACTGCGAGCGCCCTGCCGCCCAGTCGACCGCTGGAAGCTGCGCTAGCCACGCCTCCACAGTCCATGGATGCACGACTGCGCTGCACTTGCCTTGACCATCGAATGTTGCCGCTGCAGCCGCTTGATTTGCCTGTCGCTTTCGGGATTGCCGCTGCAGCCGCTTGATTTGCCTGTCGTTTTCGGGATTGCCGCTGCAGCCGCTTGATTTGCCTGTCGCTTTCGGGATTGCCGCTGCAGCCGCTTGATTCGCCTGTCACTTTCGGCCTCGGGATCGTTGCTGCAGCCGCTTGATCGTTGCCTCTAGCGCTTGGAACCCGCGAATCGGCTGCAAAGGTGAGAGCTTTCAGCCGCAACAGCTGTTCTCGGCGCAGAATCTGGTAGCCGAAGGTTGCTCTGCCACAGCACTGGCAGCAGGCAAGTCGCAGGCTCGGCTGCAGATAGATTGCTAATTGGCCCCAGCACTGGAGGGTACATGTCGTCTGCCTCTTCATCGTTTATCAGTCCTTTGCACAGAGGGTAGCTGGTCTATTTGAACGAGCCGAGGCAGCATCAACTCTTGGTGTGGGATTGCGTCCCAGCGAAAACAGATGTCTTGCACATCCGTGGCACTTTGTAAGGCAGCAGTAGGCCTCGTCCATAAAGTGCAAGCTGAACACACGGAGGCCCCGTGATTTAATTGTTTATAAAGGTCAATATCCACGCTCCTGCAGTAGCTGCTGCCAGCGCTTCGCCAGTGTCATCTTTTGGTAATTTATGCATTCGCAACGGATTTTTCTTTCTCGGATGTTAATAGCACTAGTACAAAGCTCGTGCAAGTGGGAGCACAGCAGTGGTTCGAATCAAAACATTTCTCGAGTACAAGATTAGATAGAAAAGCTAGTATGCACTCGAACTTTCTTTAACTCTGACTCTTGTCCTGTTCATCTATATAAGCTTGTATTTAAGCACGATTCGCCACCCCCAAATTTTCTAACCCACAACCTCTCAACCCCCACCCCTAACCCAGGCTAGCTATGTGCAGTCCTTTATTTTCTATCCCACCACCAGTGGGCCTAAATTATCGATCCACTCACCCTGCCTTATACGAAACTGATATTAACCCTATTCCAGACTACCCCCTTCCTCCACTTTGAAAGATAGCGGCATTGCACACTGTCTGTCGCGTCTTAATGTACACCATTACTGCACAAAACAAGTTAGTTGTTTATGGCGTTAGCAAAACGATGTCTTAAAAACAGTCACTCGATTTGTCTAATTTAGCAAATAATACTGTTGCTTCCTTTCATTGCTACTAAGCAGAAAGTAGAATAAAAAACTTGCCCAGAAAATTAGCCTGAGTGGCCTATCTAGTGTTTATAGTATCTGTGCATCCAAGTACTTCGAAAGCACTTGAGAAGTGACTCGAGAAAACATCGCAAGTACTAAAGGAAAGTACTTATTGAATGCACTTGGAAAACTTAAAAAGTTCATGGGCGGTACTTGCCTCGAGGTTGCATTGCGTTGACCAAGTACTCAGCAAGTTTGGTTTGTTCTTATTTCTCTGGTTAGCAGATTTATACATGTACGAGCGTAGCTTATGCTCATAGGTGAAGTTAGTTCACAGGGGCCTTTAGCTGCCTCAAATTAAGGCAAGCAATCATACGGATGAGGACTCAACCACACATTCGCACAAAGTTTGTTCACTCAATGCATGTTCACTCAATTCCGAACTCTAACCAGACAGACACGTCATCACTAAAATACTCTTCTCCCCTTTTAGATGAAGTTGAGCTGAAGAAAGTTTGGCAATAAACTTTTAACACCTCAGGGACACAAAAAATGAACTTCTTCAAAGATTTCCCTGCCCGAGGAACTCACAGAGCCCGGCTCAGAATCAGAAGAGCATCATCGCCATCCGAATGTTTAAAGCCGTCAGAGTCGTGAAATTTGCCGCCGAGGCCTCGTCGCCAATCGGCGCCTCTGCTGGCGCGGCGCACCGCCAGACCGCTGGCGCCGCGCTTGTGGCAGAACTTCTGAAATCACGGTGACGAACATTAAAATCACGGGTTGATTAAGATTTTGTGCATGCATCCAGCTTTTATGCCGTAGCCCCATAGTCAAGCGCGGCGCTCTGATGTTCTAGCGGCCCAAGCTCGATTCCAAGTGCAGTCGCATTAATTCTGGGGCTATAGATTGGAATCTCGGCTTGGCTCTGCTCGTGCAATTAACGCCCTAGAGGTCCATTCCCCAAGACACAGTGAAGTGTACATGCCTAACGATAAATAAAGTTAGGGCCGCTGTACACTCCTGTGTGAGTGTGTGCCTGTGCGTATGACTGCGTGCGTATCCGCGCGCCTGTGTGCCTTCTCAGGCCGGGAAGTCGGCGGAATGAGCAGTTATGAATCTCGCCGGTTGTGTGACAATGTCGCTTAAAGTGCGCCAGGATGCGCACAGCCCCCTGCCTCTAATAAAGAATAAAAATTTATAATACTAAAATCGCGGTACCGTGTCTGTGTGTGACTATCGAACCAGGTACCGATTCTGCAATAATTAAACATTAACATCATGGACACAGAGTGTACATGCCATACGATTAGAAAGTCAAGGGCCGCTGTACACCCTGTGGGATCGTGTGTGTGAGTGCGTACCTGCGTACGTACCCGTGCGCGCGTGCGTGCTCGGGGATCAGGGGATTGTTGACCTGCTTTAACTGCATTTTATTCAAAGTTCAACAGCAGAGTAACTCCTAACAAGTATCAATTAGATTCGTGTCGACTCGTCATAAGAGTACTGCTAAGAGTTACCTGCATGTAGAACACGTAGAACATCTGGTCCTCGGTGAGGTGCAGCAGCGGCAGCCGCTTGTCCGCCCGTCCGCCTTGCAGCCGGTAGGCGTCAAACTGAGCTCGAGCTGAGCTGACCGCGGCCATCTCCCTGGCTGTCCAGTTGCTCAGCAGCAGCCTCTGATGCTGATTGCGCTCGCTCTGATAAGGGATGGAGAGAGCAACTGAAGGCTGTAAAGTTGACAAGTCTTTGTTAAAACCATTATAAATTGTCTTGCCTTAAACAAGTTCATGATGCATGCCGTTCGCTTGTGATATTCGGAAATTGTGGCGTCTGACCACCAACCGCTGGTCCTCTGCGCTTCGTATGCGTGACCTGCAGGAAAAAAAAGTTATCAAAAATTTGAGCCAAATAATTCCAGTCTGGACCCATACGCTTGTTTTCACGACGGAGCTGTCATCTCTCCGACAAATTCACTGTCATCTCTCTGACCAAGTCACTGTCATCTCTCTGACCAAGTCACTGTCATCTCTCTGACCTAGTCACCGTCATCTCTCTGACCAAGTCAAAGTCATCTCTCTGACCAAAGTCACCGTCATCTCTCTGACCAAGTCAAAGTCATCTCTCTGACCAAGTCAAAGTCATCTCTCTGACCAAGTCAAAGTCATCTCTCTGACCAAGTCAAAGTCATCTCTCTGACCAAGTCAAAGTCATCTCTCTGACCAAGTCACCGTCATCTCTCTGACCAAGTCACCGTCATCTCTCTGACCAAGTCACCGTCATCTCTCTGACCAAGTCACCGTCATCTCTCTGACCAAGTCACCGTCATCTCTCTGACCAAGTCAAAATCATCTCTCTGACCAAGTCACTGTCATCTCTCTGACCAAGTCAAAGTCATCTCTCTGACCAAGTCAAAGTCATCTCTCTGACCAAGTCACCGTCATCTCTCTGACCAAGTCACCGTCATCTCTCTGACCAAGTCAAAGTCATCTCTCTGACCAAGTCAAAGTCATCTCTCTGACCAAGTCAAAGTCATCTCTCTGACCAAGTCAAAGTCATCTCTCTGACCAAGTCAAAGTCATCTCTCTGACCAAGTCAAAGTCATCTCTCTGACCAAGTCATAGTCATCTCTCTGACCAAGTCAAAGTCATCTCTCTGACCAACAAGTCAATAATCTCTCTCTGACCAAGTCAAAGTCATCACTCTAACCAATTCATTGTCATCTCTTTAACCAAGTCATTGTTATCTCTCTGACAAAGTCAAAGTCATCTCTCTGACCAATTCGCTGTCATCCCTACGCAACACTCACTAGATATGTCAAAGGACTGCAAGATCTCATGCGCCATCATGCTGGCAGCCCCGCTGTAGGCCAGCAGCTGCGGCAGGCCGGCTGACGGGAACAGCGGCACCTGCAGAGCGCCCGCCTGAGCCAGCAGCTCGCGGTCGTAGGCCAGATAACGAAGTCCAGGCTCCCACAGCTGGCCCCAGTGCTGGAAATCCAGCGGATTGTACGTCTGGGTGAGCAGCCGGGCCTGGCGAGTCTTCCAGTAGTTGATGCAGCTCACAATCAGGCTGAAGTAGCTGTGGGTACTCGGATCAATCTGCAACGTACAGGAAATCTGCATGGAGCTGCTGATGCTGCTGCTTGGAACAACACTCTTGACTGAGCAGCACAGTGGTAAATGCGTCTGACTGGTCTCGCGCCACGACCCCTGGTATGATGACGCGATAAATTGACAATTTATGTTATTTACATGTTGCCGTGCCATTCACGCCCATGAGGGCCAAGCCCCCAAGGCACAGAAATTGTACATGTACGCTGACGATTAGAAAGTCAGTCACGACCGCTGTACACCCTGCGTGAGCGTGTGTACCCTATTGGCGCGCTTGTAGGTTTTCAGGAGTCAGTGGAACGGGAAGAATTGTCGAAGTGCTGGTTGTGAGACGATATATATTAAATATGTATTGAGCAGTAAGCTACTCACCTGGCGGAACTCCGCGTCCAAATAACTGTCATCCCAGGCCTCATCTGGGTAGCCGGTTTTCTCCACCATGTCGGCCAGTCGCTGCTTGGCTCGACGCTTCGTCTCGTTGTCCATCCAGACCAGCCGGTTGATGCTGTCCTTCGCAGCCCGGCGCATCTTCTCGAAAAGAGCACCGGCCTGCATGCGCGAGTCAGGTGTGACAGCTCGAAATTAGCGAAACAGGAGTTGCCTAGTTCTCACCTACTGGACTTGGGACAGCTGCACTTTTGTTTGTTTGCCGTGCAGTTTCGAATGCCTTTTTAACCTCACAGTCAGTAAGCCTGTGAAATCATGTCGGATGCTGGTTCAAATAACTTTATTAAGCTGGTTTACCGATAGTGACGGTCTCAAACGTCAAGCTTAAAAATGGAAAAAAAACCTTTCTCTTTAACAATTTTTAGCTAAATTAGGCCTTCATAAATAAAAATTCTTAATACTAAAGCGTTAAATCCTGTTCTTACCAGTGCTCCTTGGCCTGAGTGCAGTCCGTACTTACGTACTCCTGTACTTGTGTACTCCCGAACTTGTGTACTCCCGTACTTCCGTACTTCCGTACTTGCGTACTCCCGTACTTGCGTACTCCCGAACTTGTGTACTCCCGTACTTGCGTACTCCCGTACTTGTGTACTCCCGTACTTGCGTACTCCCGTACTTGCCCGTCTCCGACTGCTCGTTGGCCACATTTTCGCTTCTTTTCATTGGCTGACACCGACATTCTGTCTGTCATTGCACTTTTTGAATGTGTTCGACTAATTAATTACCCTGGCCTTGGCGCCTGGTTCGAAATTGTTGCGAACGAAGAGCGCCGACAGAGCCTGGTTCATGCCCCACCGCACGGTCTCCAGGCAGTCAGTCGCTGCATCGTCACCAACACTGCCGCCGCCGATGCCAATTGTCAGCCCGTTGCTGGGCCAAACTATTCGTCGGTAGGCGGCAAATCTGAGCCGGTACTCGCCGCTCAGATCCCATTGGAAGAAGGCGATCAGGGTCCAGGTGAGGTAGTTGTTCATCTTTCTGCTCGGGGTGCGGCCAATGAAAAAATTAGTCTCTTCCAAAAGCTCGAAACACCTCGAAACTTCCCAACCTGGAAACTTCCCAACCATGGAAACTTCCCAATCTGGAAACTTCCCAACTTTAAAACTTCTCAACCTTGAAGCTTCCCAACCTGGAAACTTCCCAACCTTGAATCTCCCAACCTTGAATCTCTCAATCTTGAATCTCTCAATCTTGAATCTCCCAACCTTGAATCTCCCAACCTAGAATCTCCCAACCTTGAATCTCCCAACCTTGAATCTCCCAACCTTGAATCTCCCAACCTTGAATCTCCCAACCTAGAATCTCCCAACCTTGAATCTCCCAACCTTGAATCTCCCAACCTTGAATCTCCCAACCTTGAATCTCCCAACCTTGAATCTCCCAACCTTGAATCTCCCAACCTTGAATCTCCCAACCTTGAATCTCCCAACCTTGAATCTCCCAACCTTGAATCTCCCAACCTTGAATCTCCCAACGTTGAATCTCCCAACCGTGAATCTCCCAACCTTGAATCTCCCAACCGTGAATCTCCTAACCTTGAATCTCCCAACCTCGAAACTTAATTTTAGTCTAAAACGACGTGAAAGACTTCTTTTCAGACTCAATCTACAGTCTGTTAAATTAAAACTCGAAAACTGTGTTTTCTCAATATTTCTGAGTACAGACTCAGAGCGTTTCATTAAACTTTTTAATCGGCCTTTTCTCAATAGACCAACTTTACCGATTGAAGTCAGTGGGGCTGCCTCTGCGCATGGAGTCCAACAGGTCCCGCAGCTGGTCAACATAATACCAGTCAGTCACCAGCACCTGGGTGTCGTTTCTTATCACCAGACCTGGCTGGTAGATTTCAGCCAGGTAGGCTCGGAAGTCAATGTGAGACGAAATTCTATCAGTGAGATCGCTGATTTTCGCTAAGTTGGCCGGATGGTCGGCGGGTTGCTCGGGAAGGCTGGCGTGCTGCAGGACGGCCTCGTGAGTCTGCGGAGTTCGAGGGGTGCAAGTTTGAGCTGCAGTTCTTACTGAAGTGACAATAAAACGGGTGAATTCCCTGTTGTAAGAAAATTCCCTGATAGTGGAATGGCAAGAGGGAATTCCCATCTTACTGAACCTTAATGGTATGATAGCAAGGGGAATCCCCATCTGAACCCATCTTAACAGTATGATAGCAAAAGGGAATCCCCATCTGAACCTATATCTTAACAGTATGATAGCAAAGGGGAATTCCCATCTAAACCCATTTTAACAGTATTATAGCAAAGGGGAATTCCAATCGGAACCCATCTTAACGGTATAATAGCATAGGGGAATTCCCATCTGGACCCATCTTAACGGTATGATAGCAAGGGGGAATTCCCAACTGGGCCCATCTTAACGGTATGATAGCAAGGGGGAATTCCTATCTGGACAGTAGAATGGCAAGGCGGAATTCCCATTAATTTCGTTTTAAAATCAAGTTTTTTCCTATTAAGCTGAGATGCATTTCATTTTCTTAGGTTTATTCTCTACTTCTTAAACTACTGCCAGTAGCAAGCAGCGCTTTCTGAGCTTCCATTTCAAATTCCCTCACCAGCAGCAGCTGCTCCTCAACGTAGAGCACATCGTTGGCAAATGTCTCAACTCGAGCTGTCTGATTGGTCATCGCTGCGTCTCTCACCAGCATGCCGGCCACGTCCTTGATCAGGCTGCGGTACAGCTCCTTCTCCTAAATTATTTGAAAAAAACCTTTTTGTATTTTCATAGAAAATGTGGTCTACTTTGCGACTACTTTGTACTAAAATATCAACAATAAGACTTACATGACGGACGTACATCGCGTCGCTTCGAGAGTTCATGCCAACCTAAATTACAGAGTGAGTTTTGTCTCTGTTTTCTGGGAATTTCTAACAGTAAATCTCCGTTTGAGAGTCTCTCACTGAAAATCTCATTCTGAGAATCTCCCACTTGAGAATCTCTCACCTGATAATCTCTCACCTGAGAATCTCTTTGCACTTGAGAATCTCTCACCTGAGAATCTCTCACTTGAGAATCTCTAACCTGAGTATCTCTCACCTGAGAATCTCTCACCTGAGAATTAATCTCTCCCCTGAGAATCTCTCACCTGAGAATCTCTCACTTGAGAATCTCTAACCTGAGTATCTCTCACCTGAGAATCTCTCACCTGAGAATTAATCTCTCCCCTGAGAATCTCTCACTGAGAATCTCTCACTTGAGAATCTCTCACCTCAGAATCTGTCACCTCAGAATCTTTCACTTGAGAATCTCTCACCTGAGAATCTCATTTAAAATCGCTCTAATACTCAACGGAAATTAACATAAAGAAAAATGGTTCGCTAAAATACAAAACCTCTCTTGTCTCAATCAAAGAGCAAAAGCTCCTCACCCAGATAGCGTAGCGCCTGTCGCTGCCCCTCCGGTGCAGGAAGTCGCTGTAGACGGCTCTCGTGGCGAACAGCGAGTGCGCGTAGAACCTGCCGCTGACCGCCTGGAAAGTGCGGCTGAAACCGCCGAGGCCGCCAGCCGCTGAGCTGGACTGGTTGAGCAGGAACTCGCCGACACCTGCCGCTCGCATCGCGGCCAACAGCGGGTTGTCGCCGATGTAACTCGGCGTGTCGAAATTCTCCTCGCACCTGGAGAAGCAATCATGCAGACGTGCGCTGACGGCAATTCTGCCCATTCCTCTGACTCCTGAGCACATACACTCGTACACACGCTCACACAGGGTGTACACACGCTCACACAGGGTGTACACACGCTCACACAGGGTGTACACACGCTCACACAGGGTGTACACACGCTCACACAGGGTGTACACACGCTCACACAGGGTGTACACACGCTCACACGCTCACACAGGGTGTACAGCGGCCATTTGACTTTCTAATCGTCAGGCATGTACACTGTCTGTTGGTTGGCCCTCATGGCTGTGATCTGCTCTTCTCCCTACCTGGCGTAGAACCGTCTCAGCTTCCGTTCCCAAGCAGGATTTCCGCCCCCACCGCCGCCGCCGCTTCTCAAGCTACTCGCCAGCTTCCGCCGAGCTCCGAGCTCCATCTCCGCAGGGACATTGCCCGCTGTTCCATCTCCGCCGCACGCAAAGCTGTAGAAATCTGAGCACGGCTCCGAGCTGGTGTTCATCCGTCGGGCTGCCGCGGCCGCCACGGAGAGGCAGTCTGGCTCGGTCAAGCAGATGTCGGTCAGCTCCAAGCTGCCGTTGTCAGCGCCTCGGCGAATGGCTACGGCGAACAGGCAGATGAAGACAATGGCGAGCAGGCTGACCAGGCCGGTGGCGACGGCGAGGCAGCGGGCCGGAGGCAGCGGAAGGCGCCTGAAGAATCGGCTGAAGACACCGCCGCTGCTGCCGCCGCTGGCACTGTCGTCAGAGTGGAAGATGTGCGCTTTGCCGGGGTGCCTCATGGCTGTTGCATTCCCTGAAAGCAGCTCCGCCACCCACCTTGGCCAGCGGCCTATATCTGCTGTCTACCTAGGCAGCAATTTGCATTCCGTTGTCATGGTTACGCGCTGTGTTTAACACTCAGTTTGAATATGTTTATATTCTTATGCATGAGAATATTTATTCAAATGCAAATCGCTATATTAATAATCAGATCAGAGCTGCTTATTTTAAAAGGTTTTTTTCGAGCGAATCCAGGGTACAAAGTCTGCATAGCTTAGAAGTTCGCTAAACTCATGGGTGAAGATTTACACTGGCTGCTTTCGGCTAAGTTATTTATTCAAAATTCTTTAAGCCAATAGACTTCAGGTGATCTATACCCAATCAGTTCCATATCCTTCAGGTGATCTATACCCAATCAGTTCCATATCCTTCAGGTGATCTATACCCAATCAGTTCCATATCCTTCAGGTGATCTATACCCAATCAGTTCCATATCCTTCAGGTGATCTATACCCAATCAGTTCCATATCCTTCAGGTGATCTATACCCAATCAGTTCCATATCCTTCAGGTGATCTATACCCAATCAGTTCCATATCCTTCAGGTGATCAATACCAATCAGTTCCATATCCTTCAGATGATCAATACCCAATCAGTTCCATATCCTTTTTCAGGTGATCTATAAATCTGTTCCATATCCTTCAGGTGAGCAATATGAATCAGTTCCATTATCCTTCAGGTGAGCAATACGAATCAGTTCCATTATCCTTCAGGTGAGCAATACCAATCTGTTCCATTCCTTCAGGTGAGCAACACCAATCTGTTCCATATCCTTCAGGTGAGCAATACGAATCTGTTCCATATCCTTCAGGTGAGCAATACCAATCAGTTCCATATCCTTCAGGTGAGCATTTAGGCTGTCAGCAGAGCGGCACATGACACAGGGCAAGGAGTCTGATGGCGGGTGTTAAGTCACCCACCCGCAGAATTTCTTCCAGACACCGGCTAATTTATGGATTTCTGTTCCGCTTCAGTGAGCACAGCCCCCCCCCAGGTCAGACAAGTCATGTGCCTACAAATATGAGAGCTTTAACAAGCAACAAGCAAGTAAAATAAAAAATGCGGGTCGCACTGGATGACCTTGACCGACATTGTTCCTTGTGTTTGAAAGTTTTATGCGCTCTAGATTAAGTTTAAGTTTTATGCGTTTTATGCGCGCTAGATCTTGAACTTAGAATCTGGAGTTGCCGGCTCCTCCGGGTAGCAACAGTTTCCTACAACGGAACTTCTTTGAGGTTTTCATTTCTACATAAGAGATGAGTCGGGTTTCTGAGCCATTTTTATATTTAAACTCGCCATCCTAATTTATAAAAAACTTTTTAAAAGTTCAAAAAAAGTTTTTTTTCCGAAATTTCCGAAATCCGAAATTTTTAAAAAACTTTTCCACTAAGGACTTTCGATTAAGAAGGACGCGTGTGGCTCTATCCCTCCCTCCTCTCCTTTCCTCATCTCCTTTCCTCATCTCCCTCCCTCCTCTCCCTCCCTTCTCCTCTCCCTCCCTTCTCCTCTCCCTCTCCCCTCCTCTCCTCTCCTCCTCTCCCTCTCCCCTCCTCTCCTCTCCTCCTCTCCCTCTCCCCTCCTCTCCTCTCCTCCTCTCCCCTTCCTCCTCTCCATCTCCTCTCTCCACTCCCTCCCCTACCTGTTTTCCCCTCTATCCCATTTCCATCCACTATCCCCGCTTCATATCAGTTAGCATCCTTTCTGCCTCAATTCGAAAACACTGGTTACCTACCAGTCCAAGCCCTCGCATACACGTAGAAAGGGGACTCCGGCATTCATGGCTCATCTCAAATTGAAGTTTTGTCTAAAAAAACGCACTTACAGCATTCGCTCAATCTTAGGTCAATCGGTGCATAATGCCGTCCCGTCATTTTACTCAAAGTTGGATCTCTATGCAGGCAGTCTGACTAGCTAACCTTACCAAATTCCCCTGCATAGTTCCACACCCTCATGCGGATGCAGATGCGCCCCCATCACATGCTTTTGCTCTCCCTCTCTGATCAGCCACCACCGCCATCCTCGCTTGTTGGACGGGGCCCGGTTGGGAGGGGGCGCAGTCTGTCTGGCACGGCCCACGCACCGGCCAAGGACTCTTCCCGTAGGAATTATTAACAGCATTCCGGACTAGAAACCTTAGAGATCCAGCTGTCCCGCTAGTCCAGTTGTCACAAATAGGGGGTTTTATTTATTATATAATTAAAATGAAAGCGGCTCCCCGTTTCCCTCATCAGCCACTTGCTCCAACCACCCCCGGATTTAAGGGAACTCTACATGCAGTTTGAGCAATATGACGGGCTTCAGTGCGACTTTAAACCTGTATATGCGGGTCCAGACAGTGCGCAGCATGCTGACAGGAGAAGGGGACGAGAGGATCAGCCGGAGACTCCGGCAACAAGAAGATCCGTGAATTGAAGTCTGGAGTGCCAGTTCATCTTGCTCATGACCTGGTTTCTCAAAAAAATCCCAGGAAAGTTGCGATACAGAAAGTTCCATAACCCTTGCTCGATCTTCAATTATGGGGTGAAATTTAAAGAATTTATTTAGCTTTAAATAGGAACCAAGCATGTCGCTTTGTGAAGAGTCGCTTACATTTCAGACCGAATCCGAAATTTCACAAGACCGAAACTTCACAAGACCGAAATTTCACAAGACCGAAATTTCACAAGACCGAAACTTCACAAGACCAAAACTTCACAAGACCGAAACTTCACAAGACCGAAACTTCACAAGATCGAAACTTCACAAGATCGAAACTTCACAAGACCGAAACTTCACAAGATCGAAACTTCACAAGACCGAAACTTCACAAGATCGAAACTTCACAAGACCGAAACTTCACCAGACCAAAATTTCACAAGACCGAAACTTCACAAGACCGAAACTTCACAAGACCGAAACTTCAGAATACAGAAATTTCACAACGCCGAAAACTACTAGCTCGTACATGGTCTTTGTTATATTGATTTCTACTATGTGAAGTTTCAGCTTTGTGAAGTTTCGGTCTTGTGAAAAGAAAATGTTTAGGCGTTGAAAAAATTCTGCGTTACGAAGCCCCGTTTGTGAATATTGAAAAACCACTCCAGATTATGCTCTCAGCTCTCCATGACTCGGGAATGGGGAAGCGGGACAACCCCCACCCCCAGCCTAACCTTAACAAGAAAGTAGCGTAATTAAGCAGGCCCGCTGTCTCACTGACCAGTGAGGGAAACGCGGGAGCGCAGTCTGATGATAGCCAGTTTTTTGGACAGTTTTTTTGCCGGGCAGTTTTATTGTTGAGCCCCCTTGCTGAGAAGGGTTTACGGCTGGTGATTCTGACCCGATCATGCGAGGCTGCAGGTAGGGCAGTAAACTCATGTTCATTTTCCCTCATCTCAAGCGCCGCAGCCTCCCGCAGTCTTCTCCCTCCCCACCCGGCGGTTCCACCCCCGCCGCCCGCTGCTTGACAACTGTTGCAGCAAATTTTTCCCAAAAGTTTCTGCTATCTTGGCAGAAAGTACGAGCCAGAAACGGATTAGTTGCGGATTAAATCGCGTGGGTTCAGCTGCCAGGGCGGCCAGGGCCCGTGTTGGGCCAGCCAACAAAGACCTTTGATTGTCTGCTCTGTGCGGCGGCGTCTGCCAGCAATTTTCTGTCTCTCAAAGCCAGTTAGGGGATTGATTGAGTATCCAGCTGTATGGCTGATGCATGCTAACTGATGGAATGCACCACATTCGCTAGTGTTCTGAGGTTTGAAGGCCGCGGAGCCAAAGTGGTCACTTTTATCGTCGTAAGAAGCAGCCTCTCAAAGAGCAACAAGAAAACTTGTGTTCCACAATCAGCACTGATGAACAGCCACCCCACAAACAGCACCCCACAGACAGCACCCCACAGACAGCACCCCACAAACAGCACCCCACAAACAGCACCCCACAAGCAGCACCCCACAAACAGCACCCCACAAACAGCACCCCACAAACAGCACCCCACAAACAGCACCCCACAAACAGCACCCCACAAACAGCACCCCACAAGCAGCACCCCACAAACAGCACCCCACAAACAGCAGCCCACAAACAGCAGCCCACAAACAGCACCCCACAAACAGCACCCCACAAACAGCCCACCACAAACAGCACCCCACAAACAGCACCCCACAAACAGCACCCCACAAACAGCACCCCACAAACAGCCCACCACAAACAGCACCCCACAAACAGCACCCCACAAACAGCACCCCACAAACAGCGCCCCACAAACAGCACCCCACAAACAGCACCCCACAAACAGCACCCCACAAACAGCACCCCACAAACAGCACCCCACAAACAGCACCCCACAAACAGCACCCCACAAACAGCCCACCACAAACAGCATCCACAGACAGCACCCCACAAACAGCACCCCACAAGCCAACAGCTGCCGCTGCAGCAACATAGCTATGAATTCTTGCTAAGCAGGACTCACCCGCATGGGGAGCCCACCCGGCGGAGAGGCCAGATGAGTAGGGAGTCGGTCCACAGGGGTGTGGGTGGACAAACTCTACCTGTTAGCAATTCCTGTTGAGCTGAGTTGATCATGGTCCGATGAGGGCTCAACAGTGGTTAGCGAAAACCTGTGTTCCCCCATGGTAGTAATAAAGTGGGATTTCACTTCCGTTCTCTTCCCGCTCCCCCTGCAGCGGCAGCCAATGAGGATGACCGGCTTTCAGAGAGTTTTGGGAGGCAACGGATGGGGCGGGAAGTCGGCGGCATTTATTAAAGTCTCTACACTTCGCGACAACCCGCTGTCCTCCCCGGACTGGGAAACCCGCATTGAAGCTAGCCAGACTCACTTCGTTGAAACCAATATTCAAGTCATCTTTTGGGCCTTCATTATGATCTTCAAAGACAGTTTGGAAGATTCTAAAGTGGAGCAGCAAGCTGACAGCGAAATCGGGCAGGTGAGAGGCTTGTATTTGCTGGAATTGACCTGTTGCTTCACCGGCTTCCTGTGAGATTTCTGACAATCTGTATCTTTTGGCGTCATGTACTGATCTGACATCATGTACCGATCTTCTGACACCCTGTACTGCTCTTCTGACACCCTGTACTGCTTTTCTGACACCCTGTACTGCCGTCGAACCCCCCGAAGGTGCTGCTGCACGGCGTGTCGCTGGCGTCGCTGCGCCTTAACGGCGAGGAGCGGCTCTGCCTGGCCCAGATCTCCACCCAGCTGCTCTCCGGCCACACCTACAACGACATTCACAACCGACGCGTCGCTCTGGGCATCACCTGCGTCCAGTGCACCCCGCGCCAGTTGGACAGCCTGCGCCGGGCCAGCGCCATGCCAGCCAGCGCCAAGCGCTGCGGCACGATCACGCGGCGCGAGGCCGAACGCCTGGTCCGCTCCTTCCTAGGCGAGCCGGAGCGGCCGCGCCTGCCGCCTGGTTACAAATTCAATGTCGGCCACGCCTGCGGCTGGGGCTGCCGGGGCAGCTTCTGGCCGGAGCGGTACACCAGCTCCAGGGCCAGGTGGGTGCCATTAAATCTCATTTAAGGGGGCGTCATTTTATTTGAGGGGGCGCCATTTTATTTGAGGGGCGCCATTTTATTTGAGGGGGCGCCATTTTATTTGAGGGGGCGCCATTTTATTTGAGGGGGCGCCATTTTATTTGAGGGGGCGCCATTTTATTTGAGGGGGCGCCATTTTATTTGAGGGGGCGCCATTTTATTTGAGGGGGCGCCATTTTATTTGAGGGGGCGCCATTTTATTTGAGGGGGCGCCATTTTATTTGAGGGGGCGCCATTTTATTTGAGGGGGCGCCATTTTATTTGAGGGGGCGCCATTTTATTTGAGGGGGCGCCATTTTATTTGAGGGGGCGCCATTTTATTTGAGGGGGCGCCATTTTATTTGAGGGGCCTTATTATATTTTGAGGGGGCACCATTTTATATGAGGGGCGCCATTCTATTTGACGGGGCGCCATTCTATACAAAGGCGCCATGCTATACAAGTGGTGCCATTTTATCTATGGGGCCCTATTTCATTTGAGGGGGCGCCATTTCATTTGGGGCGCATTTAAGTCTAGGGGCGCCATTTTATATGAGGTGCGCCATTCTATCTGAGGGGGCGCCATTCTATCTGAGGGGGCGCCATTCTATCCAAGGTTCTATACGAGGGGCGCCCTTCTATTTGAGGAAGCGCCATTTTATTTTGAGGGGCGCCATTCTATACGAGTATGAGGGGCGCCATTACATTTGAGGGGCGCCAGAGCTACAGTGTAATTGGTTACCATATGCCAACTGACTGGGGGTGGCTGGCCCCCATAGCAACACAAAAGCCAATACTTTAGTAACCAATCACTGCCCTCAGGTGCGTGATGTGCAGCCAGTGCCGGGAGTTCTTCTCCCCGAACAAGTTCATCTTCCACTGCCACCGCCCGGAGGACTTCGAGTCGGCCAGAGTGGCCGAGTTCCGCCAGCCGGACGCGGCGAACTTCAACGCCTGGCGAAGGCACCTGACGTTGACGGACCCGGAGCCGAGCAGCGAACTGCTGCACAACTGGGAGGACGTCAAGGCGCTGTTCAACGGCGGCTCGCGGCAGAGCACCGCCTCTGGCAAGGTTGGTCGCATGCCCCACGATTCACACACACGGGGGAAACTTCCAAGGCGCAGCAGAGAGTGTACACGCCTGATGATTAGAAAGTCAGGGCTGCTGTACACCCTGTGTGAGCGTGTGTGCCTGCATGCGCATCAGTGCTCAGGGAGCAGCGGAACCCGGTTCACAAGCTCTCCATTGCAAACGATTGCTTCATTTCAGCCCGGCAGTCCAACAGCGGAGCAGCGGCAGGAATCGACCGCCGCCGCCGCCGCCGCCGCCACGGGCGCCCCAGACAGCAACGACAGCAGCAGCAGCAGCAGCCAGGGCGGCAGCATCTGCGGTGAGATGGCCGGCAACGGCGCAGCAGTTATCGGCGAAGAGCCGCCGCCGAAGATCTCGCCAGCTGCGGTCGCGTCGCCGCTGATGTGGGCCCAGCTTCTCATGCGGGCGGGCGCTATTCAGGGGCCGCTGCAGCCGCCCTGGCCGCTTGGACCGACGCCGCCTCTGCCGCTGATGCCGATGTCGATGCCGCTGTCGATGCCGCTGCCCGTCCCGCTGTCGCCGCCCCACCCAGCCATGTACTTTGGCTGCCCGCTGGTCGGCCGGGACAGTCCGGCCGGACAATCCGGCAATCTCCGTGGTCTGAAGAGGCGCCTTAGCGACCACTCCATCGAGGCCATTATGGGCGGCTCCGGCGTTTGAAATTTCTATTACAGTTTTTACGAGTAGTGTCGAACAAAACCAATTTGGTGACTATTTTTATTGATGAATTTTTTTTAATGTCATCGAGTTTCATATCAGCTTCGTAAATAAGTGCAGTGCTCCGCAGTAAGAGGTGTGCCCACGATGCCATCATGGACGCAAAGACTTGCTGTTCTGCACAGCGCTTGAGTGGGGTTTGGCCATAGACAAATTTGGCTGAGAAAAATGCTATGAGTAAATACGAGTCTCGATAAACTTGTAAGTGCACCTTTAGATGAAGCACTCTTCTTTTGCAACTCGAACTGCAACTGAGCATCCTCAGTTAGTACAGGAGCCTGTACCGGTGCAGCGATTCTCAGGAACCGAGCAGACCGCAAGTACTGCCAAACTGGGACTCGAGCAGACTCATAACAGAACATCATGTGCCAATTGTCATGTCCTGCAGCAAGCCTATAGCCTAAATTGATGCTTTATTTGATTACTATTATTGGCCATGTAGGCTTTGCCAAAATATTTGGTTATCTTTAGTTTCCCTGTGCTTTTTCCTCTTGCATTACTACTTTTATTAGTTCAGTAGCCAATTAGAGATGTTATTTACTAGCTAAATGAGACGAGGAGTGCTGCACTGCTTCGGTCTGTTCTGCTTTTTTTCCTATTCAAACTTTTAGATTCAAATAAACTCGTGTGAGGCGCCAAGTTGTACCCACTTTACCTTTGGCAACAATTTTCATCAGGTTGTTCTATATTTTTCTGTCTACCAGTAGTAAGTAGTAAGTAGTATAAGTAACTAGTGCAAAAGACTGCTCATATGAGTGAGCGGCTGTTATAAAAAATGACCGTGTAAATAGAATATAATGTACACATAAAAACGCACAGTGCAGGCCAAAGCAATTATTAAAATATACGAAATTAATAATCAAGTTTGTTTAAATGAAGTTATCTGAGAGTTACAGGGTCGACGTGTCTGCTGATTTGTAGTTCAAAGAAGACAACAGAAAGGCAATTTTCTAGTGGTATTTGTTGCAGGATTACGAGTACTGTATGATAACTTGATGGGGGCCACTCAGCACATTTGCGTGCAAGCTACTGCCAGTTCAGTAGTAAGTTAAATAGAAGCATTTTAATGTATTTTACTTCCGACCGCGTCTTACCCCACCAAACCCCGCCCCAGCCCCAATTTTTATTGCCCTTCCTCGCCTGGTTTTCCAGTCTATGGCTGCTTGCCATGTACATTTTGGTGACGCAGGGCTAATGTACATTAGCAATAGCAAGAAGCTGCAGTTTACGCCTGCAAGTCACTCCAACTGCCTCATTTTATAAAATAGCTGATAAAATTCTTTCTTACTACTGAACTGAAAGTAGAGGAACTGTTTTATCAAGCAAATATGCCTAATTGGGCCGAAGTCATCTAGTTGTTTGCCCGAGTAGTTACCTATAAATAGCTATCAAAGTACCTAATAACAATTAAACTTGAATATTACACACACTACACAGAATGTGTAACGAGGCGAAAATTAACACGCGAGTTTCGGTTAGCAATTTACAATTGATTGTACGCACAGCAATCGGCATGAAAGTACAGTCACTGGTTCGAAGAATATCGCAATGTATACATGCACGCTCTTAAAATATTTTCAAGCCAGAGGCGGAGATGTGTACGTTTACGGGGTTAAAACAATCACGTGACGTGGCTATCGCAACTGACCCTGCCTCAAACGGGTCAGTCGTGTAGCGATTGTACATTTATCTTTACACTGGAGTATATTACAAAGCTAGGCACGCTGGTACTACTGTAAGTAAGTAGCGGTTTAATAAATGTTTGCCAACAATTAATATAAATAAAAAAATGGAACTGGAACTTCGAGTATATAAAAATGTAATACAAAATATTTGCTGTAAATGTGCGATGTTGTAAAACAACAACAACAAATGTGCGATAGTGATCTGGTTGAATTACCGTGAATATCGCAGAGATTAAGGTTTATTACAGTTTCTATTCCAATTAACAACTCTATTCTATTATTGGTAAATAAAATAGATGAATAATAATTATATCTGTGCAAACTTGGAACAGTCACTTTCGTTGTGAGTGCCATAAATTATCCCAAAAACAGCTTTTGTCACTGCACAAAATAGCTTCGAACTTTGAAATTATTTGACTTGATTATTCGAAAACACAGGTACCACAAGTACCATTCTGAGTACTTGTGGTAATGAAAACGATTGAATTGTCTTTCAGAGGCGTAACCACGATTTTTTTCATGGGGAAGTCGGGTCGCTAGCACCGGGGGGGGGGCGGTAGCACCGGGGGCGCTAGCACCGGGGGGCGCTAGCACCGGGGGGCGCTAGCACCGGGGGCGCTAGCACCGGGGGCGCTAGCACCGGGGGGCGCTAGCACCGGGGGGCGCTAGCACCGGGGGGCGCTAGCACCGGGGGGCGCTAGCACCAGGGGGCGCTAGCACCGGGGGCGCTAGCACCGGGGGGCGCTAGCACCGGGGGGCGCTAGCACCGGGGGCGCTAGCACCGGGGGCGCTAGCACCGGGGGGCGCTAGCACCGGGGGCGCTAGCACCGGGGGGTGCTAGCACCGGGGGCGCTAGCACCGGGGGCGCTAGCACCGGGGGGCGCTAGCACCGGGGGGCGCTAGCACCGGGGGGCGCTAGCACCGGGGGCGCTAGCACCGGGGGGCGCTAGCACTGGGGGGCGCTAGCACCGGGGGCGCTAGCACTGGAGGCGCTAGCACTGGGGGGCGCTAGCACCGGGGGCGCTAGCACTGGAGGCGCTAGCACTGGGGGCGCTAGCACTGGGGGGCGCTAGCACTGGGGGGCGCTAGCACCGGGGGCGCTAGCAACGGAGGCGCTAGCACTGGGGGGCGCTAGCACCGGGGGGGGCGCTAGCACCGGGGGCGCTAGCACCGGGGCGCTAGCACCGGAGGCGCTAGCACTGGGGGGCGCTAGCACCGGGGGCGCTAGCACCGCCGGCTTCGCCCAATAGTTCCCTTTGGTATTAAAAAATCGCTTTCAAAACCCTAATATTAACAGAACCATTTAGAAAACCCATCAGTAATTGTGCCGGCCTGTATCAACCAGCTGGGACCTCAGCCCACAATGTACTGCTTGTAATTGGACAGCTTCTTCAGCTGCGCCTTGACTGCTCGCACCAGATCGGTGGGCTGCATCACCAGGCTGATCTCCGGCCCGTGCGCGGACAGCCGGTGCGCCACCTCCTTGGGCTCCGGCCACAGCCTCAGCGGACGGCCGTTGACCTCTGTCAGCGTCCAGGTGGTGAAATTGGCGTCGTCAAGGACGCCCGCGGTTCGATACGCGAGGCCGTGGGCCGCCGCCAGACCATCCTGGAAGATGCAGTTTTGTTTGATTGGGATTTGAGAAGATTTGTGGATGAGGCTCGCTTCAGGTGTTTTTGACCATTTGATAATGGGGGTAGAAGTTTAGGTAAGTGGAAGGAGACTCAGGTAGGTGGAATGAGACTCAGGTAGGTGGAATGAGACTCAGGTAGTGGAATGAGACTCAGGTAGGTGGAATGAGACTCAGTTAGGTGGAATGAGACTCAGGTAGGTGGAATGAGACTCAGGTAGTGGAATGAGACTCAGGTAGGTGGAATGAGACTCAGGTAGTGGAATGAGACTCAGTTAGGTGGAATGAGACTCAGGTAGGTGGAATGAGACTCAGGTAGGTGGAATGAGACTCAGGTAGTGGAATGAGACTCAGGTAGGTGGAATGAGACTCAGTTAGGTGGAATGAGACTCAGGTAGGTGGAATGAGACTCAGGTAGGTGGAATGAGACTCAGGTAGGTGGAATGAGACTCAGGTAGGTGGAATGAGACTCAGGTAGGTGGAATGAGACTCAGTTAGGTGGAATGAGACTCAGGTAGGTGGAATGAGACTCAGGTAGGTGGAATGAGACTCAGGTAGGTGGAATGAGACTCAGGTAGGTGGAATGAGACTCAGGTAGGTGGAATGAGACTCAGGTAGGTGGAATGAGACTCAGATAGGTGGAATGAGACTCAGGTAGGTGGAATGAGACTCAGGTAGGTGGAATGAGACTCAGGTAGGTGGAATGAGACTCAGGTAGTGGAATGAGACTCAGGTAGTGGAATGAGACTCAGGTAGGTGGAATGAGACTCAGGTAGTGGAATGAGACTCAGGTAGTGGAATGAGACTCAGGTAGTGGAATGAGACTCAGATAGGTGGAATGAGACTCAGGTAGTGGAATGAGACTCAGGTAGGTGGAATGAGACTCAGGTAGTGGAATGAGACTCAGGTAGTGGAATGAGACTCAGGTAGGTGGAATGAGACTCAGGTAGTGGAATGAGACTCAGGTAGTGGAATGAGACTCAGGTAGTGGAATGAGACTCAGATAGGTAGAATGAGACTCAGTTAGGTGGAATGAGGCTCAGGTAGTGGAATGAGACTCAGGTAGGTAGAATGAAGCTCAGGTAGGTGGAATGAGACTCAGGTAGTGGAATGAGACTCAGGTAGGTGGAATGAGACTCAGGTAGGTGGAATGAGACTCAGGTAGGTGGAATGAGACTCAGGTAGTGGAATGAGACTCAGGTAGGTAGAATGAAGCTCAGGTAGTGGAATGAGACTCAGGTAGTGGAATGAGACTCAGGTAGGTGGAATGAGACTCAGGTAGGTGGAATGAGACTCAGGTAGGTGGAATGAGACTCAGGTAGGTGGAATGAGACTCAAGTAGGTGGAAGGGATTCAAATCCGCCTCACCTGCTGCACGTGGGCCACCTCGGCCGATTGTCCGGTGGTCACCAGGCCGAGAGAGCGGCCGTCTGGCCGGCTCACGCAGAAGGCCTTGCCATGCGGCAAGCGCCGCAGGCGGAGGGCCACCCGGCCAACGGAGCCCTGCAGGATTCGGCGGCACTGCTCCAGCGACTCCAGCCGGAAGCCGTCCACGCTCATCACCTGTTGACGGAAGGTGAGCTGGTATTAACCGACCAACCAAGTGAGGAGGAAGGAACCGCCAAGGACCGCTGATATTAAGCGGGTCTACGCTAGCTGTGCATTCCGCCGCCGGCTCACCTGGTCGCCAACGCGAAGGCAGCCGTGCAGTCGAGTCGCTCGCCGATTCCAGCCAGCGATCCACAGCCTACCAGCGCAGTGGACGATGGCCACATTGTCGAGTAGGTCGGCAGCGTTGCAGTACACCTGCACGCCACCTGGGTGCAGAATCTGGCGCTTCAACCGTTCGACCGAGGCGCAGAGCGGACTGAGACGCGGCCCGCCGGGACCCAGGGTGTTCACCACGAACTGGCCGCCCTGGGTCTCCTCGATGCTGATGTCCGCCTGGAGGAAAGGATGGCGGGATGAAAACATTTACTAAGAATCATCCAGAGTTCTGTGGTGGACCACAAAATAGCTTGGCAAGTTAAGCACTGAAACGTAGCTATCAACACAAATTCTAATTTGAGCAACCCCTAAATTTCACAACCCCTAAAAACGATTTTGTCGACAAACTGATTAATAGTATTTTTACCGAACTACCCCTTTTTCAGCTTTTCTTATTAAACCAAGTGCTAGAGTCAAGGATTCGAACCGGGCAAATCCAATTCGAATTTGCGCCAAAAAGTGACGTCGTTAAAAATTCGTTAAACTCAGAATCGATTTTTTAAATACTACGAGTACACGATGTAATTGTAATTTTTGAAGGTACCAGAAATATGCTTAATGATACATGCTTAATACTAATACTCGTATGAATCCAAGAATTTCTCTTTTTGGCGCCAATTCGAATTGGATTAATTTCAGCAAAAACAAAGCCAGATCATGTGCACGTCAATCTGTTACCTTTCTATCAAAGAAGCCGGACACCAGCACCGGCTTAGTCAGGTGCTGATAGGGCGGCGGGTCCGGATTGGGCCGGAACACCCCGACGGCTGACCGAAACCGCCTGGTACGCAGTCGAGTCAGGGCGTCCCAGTCCTCCAGCTCGCGGTATTTGCTTTCAAGCACGGCGTACGCCTCCGGCTCCATGGCGTCCAGCTCGGCGAACTGAGGATAGGTGTACTCGATGTGAATAATACAATTGCATCGCGCTATTCCATCACGTGACTGCCATCCCACCATTATTAGCCATCCACTCCTTATCTATTCTTATCTTATGTAGACAATACTTCAACATACAGCTACAACCCAAAATCTACGAAACATTGCCCCCCTCGTCACCTCGTCGCCTTTGTCTTTGTCAACCTCCTCGCTGTCCTCGCCGCCCTCGTAGACGCTGTACACTGTCTGCAGCTGGTCGCGCAGATCCTTGACCCCGGCTTCGCCACGCTCTCGACGCATTCGATCTTCCAGGTGGTGCAATTCGCGCAGCACTTCGCCTCCGCGCTGACGTCTTTGCTTTTTGGACTGGCTGAGCAGCCTGCTCCGGTCTGCCGTGTCCTCATCCTCAGCACCAGACTCGGCCTCCTCCTCTTGAGCCTCAGCCTCCGCCTCCGCCTCCATCCGCTTCAATCCTTCGATATCATCGGAGTCGAAGTCGAACGAATCGCTAGCAATGTTCTCTTCCGCTGCTGCAGCCTGAGCTCCTTGTCGCTGCACTGCCGCTAGCTTTTCATTGTTGGGGCTGCAATGATTTTTGCACTTTTCTTGCTCGGTTGCCTTCTGATTGCAATAAACAAGTGTAAGATAGTTAAGGATTTCAAAGATTTGATTGCAGTCAGTCAGCTATCTGTAAGGCTCGCAAGGGCGTATTCAGCATGCCAGTGAAGTATGAGACAGGACCAGGACCATGGGCTAAGGTCTGCGATGCTCCATGCCTGCCCTCATCTTCAGCAGGTAAAGGCCGGAGGGAGGTCTGCCCCCTCTATTTGCCTCTGGCAGCCGCAGACCCCCCACGCTGTCTCGTAAGCCGACCCAGGGTCCCCGCGAGTGTTCAAGACAGACCCTAGGGCGCTGGTGACCCATCCAAGTGGCTTTTGCCGAACTTGGGTATGCTGGTCTGGCTCGCCAGTCCGCAGGCCGTGGTACTCTCAACGTACCCTTTAATACCTATGGTGTTCGACCGTGCCGATGGGCTGGAAGGCCGGGGAGTAGTCCGGTCGCAAGCGGTCCCCCTCCTGGTGTCGGGCCAGCCTTGGGGTTCTTTTGGCCTTTTGGCCTACTGCCCGGTCAGGTGGAGTGGCCCGGTGAGTACCGCGCTCCTTCGAGGGTAGCCCACCAACCTTCATCTCTAGGGCACTACCCACCTGATGTCCCCGTTGTCGTACACCTCGCCTTCATCGTCCTCATCATTATCCCCCAAGGTGCCGTAGATGTTCTCCGGCTTGCTCCTGTCGGCCAGCTGGGCCAGATTCCTGGACAGACAAGCCACCCAGTCGGCGGCCTCCTGCTGCGATTCGGCGGTGAGGGTCAGCATGCGGTCGGACAGTGCCATCAGGAAGCTGCAGGGATCGTCTACTAGCGCGGCGACCCGGCTGCAGCCGCGCAGGTCGAACGAGTTGATTGGTGGGTCCGTTCTGGCCGCGGCGGCGTCCTCGTAGTACTCGAGCGAGGGCAGACCGCCGAACAGCAGGAAGACGAACCAGCGGCGGGTTGGGCGGCGGAGCAGGCTGATGGGGCCGCTGGCCAGGGTCTGCTTCTTCAGGTAGCCAGCTTTGATTACTACCTGCTGGTTCATCTAGGCCGCAGTGCTTGGTAATGACGGGGTGGTTGTGAGTTGTTAGGCCATGTTGTAGTCAACGCTTTTCTGCTTTTCTTAATAATTTCTGCCTTCAAGGTCCGACCACAGACTACAGAAACGTATTTCTTTGGCCCCGGCCATAGACTACAGATATGTATTCATTTCACCTGGCCATAGGCTACAGAAATGTATTTATTTGGCCCTGGCCATAAACTACAGAAACGTATTTATTTGACCTGGGACAATAAAACTCCAAATTTGGATTCTAACAAAGGTTCAGCACTACCGGTCGAATACTAACCGTTACCATCGCAACCAGCGGTTGCTATCGAATCACAGTATTCGGGGCCAAAGGCGGTCTTAGGCCTTTATGATACACACGCTTTGACAGAGAGCTTATCTGTAGTGCGAATTGTCTCAGCATCTCTGATGCTGTTTTATACTCAACAATGAGAGACAGTGGGTACAGAGATGGTCCATACTATTATTCTCATCTTTTCTCAGACACGGAGTGAGTGTAGGTTCAGTATGGGTTGAGTCACCGTTGACACACTTCAAGCAAAAAAAATTTGAGTTCATTTTAGAAATGATTTCTCTCATAGACGTGCTTTTGCGTATGCAAAATGGGATTAAGCCAAACAAGGGATTGCCATCATAAACTCGAAAAATCACATCGTCGAAAACAAGGCTCCATCACAAGCTCGAAAAGGCACAAGCTCTAACCCTAACCCTAACCCCAAGGCACAAACCCTAACCGTAACCCCAACCCTAACCTAACCCTAAACTAACCCTAAAGGCACAAGCTCTGACCCTAACCCTATTCGAGCTTGTGATGGTGGTTGCTAAATCAGTTTTCGACGATGTGATTTTTCGAGCTTATGATGGCCCCCCCAAACAAGGACAGAGTCGCAATCATGTAAACACTTACAGTTCGAGTTTGAAACCGATGTTTCTCAAGATCAATTAAACCCCTCCGTCAGGAAATGAAATTGTTGTCTTTTGCGCGTTTATTGCCGTGCTGGCTAAGAGCGCGAAACTTTTGGTTTGGGGTGGCGAGCAGATCGAATGAGGCCACAAAAAAGAGAAGAAATGCTCAGCTGAGCAGAGTGCTGCTGCTGTAGCTCTTGTGTTTATAAGCAGTAGGCGAAAATAAGAGAGAAGGTACTGAAAAATTGTGCACACACACTGTCGAAGCTTCTCTGCTCCAAGTGAAAGAGAATTCTGCTTGGTCTTCCAAAAGAGACTCTCCAAAAGGTGTATCATCGGTAAGAGACAGAGCTCAAATTCTCAGCCAATGAGTATACGGAATGCTTGCTATTTCCATGTTCCTACACTGAGTAAGCTGTTATTTTAATACCATGACACGGCAGATGCGCTCTTAAAGTAGCCATGAACTCAAATCTGACAAATTTGTGTAATTATAGTGTTGTACAGATTGCCTGCTGTTGTGATAGCACCATCGGCACATTGCAGCTCTGCTTTTGTGGGTGCATTGTGTCCACTATGTATGAAACCTCTATTGGTGGGAACATTAGAGCAAAAAGTGAATGATGAGCTGCAAAACGTATAATGATATCAACCTTAGACAATCGCGTGACTCAGTAGGTCACAATCCTGGAAAACCACCTGCCACAGGTCATGTTTCACAGATCACCTATCTATCACGGAAGAGCGATACTGGATAGTTACATGTACAGAATTTTGTTTACAAGGCAATTAATGTTATTTTATGATGAAGTCAGTTCCTATTTGATTACACGTTTATTTCGTGCGATAATGACATGACTGAGTGATTAAAATGAAATTTAAAATCAAACCGTCACCCGTCAGTCAAGGATGTACCGCATCAGTCAGTTTAAAGACCCAATGACCACACCAGCCTCCTAATCAGTGCCGCTGGTGTTGCAGCTCACGTGGTACCAGGTGATGGCATCCATCAGGTTCGGGTCCGTGCCCTTCACGCACTGGCAGTCGGCGCCTCTCACCTTCATGGTGGCTCCCGGCTCGTAGAACACATTGCGACCCTCGGCCTCGTTCCACACCTCGCAGCCATTGAGGCGGCACACCCACTCGGTCTGGTCGCTGCGCCGGCGGCCAAGGATGTAGGCGAAGCCGCACCTGCACAGGTCGTTGCCGACCGTCTTCTCGGCGCCGTACGTGTCGCACGGCTCACCGCAGCTGGCCACGGCGAACAGGCTGCGGGTTTGCGGGGTGGGGGTTAGTGTCTGGTACAGGACTTCCATTGTCCCCTGTTGGACAGGTGTCTGATACAGCTGACTATCATTGTCATCTGTTGGACAGGTGTCTGGTACAGCTGACTATCATTGTCACCTGTTGGACAGGTGTCTGATACAGCTGACTATCATTGTCCCCTGTTGGACAGGTGTCTGATACAGCTGACTATCATTGTCACCTGTTGGACAGGTGTCTGATACAGCTGACTATCATTGTCACCTGTTGGACAGGTGTCTGGTACAGCTGACTATCATTGTCACCTGTTGGACAGGTGTCTGATACAGCTGACTATCATTGTCACCTGTTGGACAGGTGTCTGATACAGGACTTCCAGTGTCACCTGTTGGACAGGTGTCTGATACAGCTGACTTTCATTGTCACCTGTTGGACAGGTGTCTGATACAGCTGACTTTCGTTGTCACCTGATGGACAGGTGTCTGGTACAGCTGACTTCCAGTGTCACTTGTTGGACAGGTGTCTGGTACAGGACTTCCAGTGTCACCTGTTGGACAGGTGTCTGGTACAGGACTTCCAGTGTCACCTGTTGGACAGGTGTCTGGTACAGCTGACTTCCAGTGTCACTTGTTGGACAGGTGTCTGGTACAGGACTCCAGTGTCACCTGTTGGACAGGTGTCTGGTACAGGACTTCCAGTGTCACCTGTTGGACAGGTGTCTGGTACAGCTGACTTCCAGTGTCACTTGTTGGACAGGTGTCTGGTACAGGACTCCAGTGTCACCTGTTGGACAGATGTCTGATACAGGACTCCCATTGTCACCTGTTGGACAGGTGTCTGATAAAGGACTCCCACTGTCACCTGTTGGACAGGTGTCTGATACAGCTGACCTCCATTGTCACCTGTTGGACAGGTGTCTGATACAGGTGTCAGTCCCAGAAGTCCTAGTCACGTCTCCTACTCATCTAAAATCCAACCAGTTAAACAAAAGAAGCTCACCATGTCACCAGGACAGCCGCAGCTCCGAAGGTCTTGGCAATCATATCGATGGCTGTGGAGTTTCTGCAGAATATTTCTCTGTAGAAGGCTTTACTTGTCTCGTTGCAGAGCAAAGTTTGTCTCAATGGGCAGCAGGACCTGCTTATTTTTATAGACTCTGGCACGTTGACAATGCACTGCGTTATTTGGGGAGCAGGTCGGTTCTTTAATTATTTAGTAATTGTTTTCATTGCATAATCAGGTACCTCGATTTCTAAATATTCAGAATGTATTCAGAGAACACAATAAATTGCTAGTCATAGCCAACACAGATACATGTAAGAAAACATAATGGATTGCTAGACTAGCCAAACACAGATAGGAGAGAAGAATGGATTGCTAGACTCTGCACAAGATTACAAAAGAGATTATTAACAAATTCGTTTTTGCTTGTCCTTCAAAGAACTAAAACTTTATTTAAAGATTATTAAAATTCTTTAAACTGATAGATCTGCCCGATCCAGCACTTGCTGCACACTATTTAGAAATCGAGGTACCCTGATTATGCAATGAAAACAATTGATAAATAATTAAAGAAGCAACCTGCCCATCCATAACGCAGTGACGTGTCAACGTGCCAGAGTCTATAAAAATAAGCAGGTCCTGCTGCCCATTGAGACAAAATTAGCTCTGCAACGAGACAAGTAAAGCCTTCTACAGAGAAATATTCTGCAGAAACTCCACAGCCATCGATATGATTGCCAAGACCTTCGGAGCTGCGGCTGTCCTGGTGACATGGTGAGCTTCTTTTGTTTAACTGGTTGGATTTTAGATGAGTAGGAGACGTGACTAGGACTTCTGGGACTGACACCTGTCCAACAGGTGACAATGGAAGTCCTGTATCAGACACCTGTCCAACAGGTGACAATGAAAGTCCTGTATCAGACACCTGTCCAACAGGTGACAATGGAAGTCCTGTACCAGACACCTGTCCAACAGGTGACAATGAAAGTCAGCTGTATCAGACATCTGTCCATCAGGTGACAACGAAAGTCAGCTGTATCAGACACCTGTCCAACAGGTGACAATGAAAGTCAGCTGTATCAGACATCTGTCCATCAGGTGACAACGAAAGTCAGCTGTATCAGACACCTGTCCAACAGGTGACAATGAAAGTCAGCTGTATCAGACATCTGTCCATCAGGTGACAACGAAAGTCAGCTGTATCAGACACCTGTCCAACAGGTGACAATGAAAGTCAGCTGTATCAGACACCTGTCCAACAGGTGACACTGGAAGTCCTGTATCAGACACCTGTCCAACAGGTGACAATGATAGTCAGCTGTACCAGACACCTGTCCAACAGGTGACAATGAAAGTCAGCTGTATCAGACACCTGTCCAACAGGTGACACTGGAAGTCCTGTATCAGACACCTGTCCAACAGGTGACAATGATAGTCAGCTGTACCAGACACCTGTCCAACAGGTGACAATGATAGTCAGCTGTATCAGACACCTGTCCAACAGGTGACAATGATAGTCAGCTGTATCAGACACCTGTCCAACAGGGGACAATGGAAGTCCTGTACCAGACACTAACCCCCACCCCGCAAACCCGCAGCCTGTTCGCCGTGGCCAGCTGCGGTGAGCCGTGCGACACGTACGGCGCCGAGAAGACGGTCGGCAACGACCTGTGCAGGTGCGGCTTCGCCTACATCCTTGGCCGCCGGCGCAGCGACCAGACCGAGTGGGTGTGCCGCCTCAATGGCTGCGAGGTGTGGAACGAGGCCGAGGGTCGCAATGTGTTCTACGAGCCGGGAGCCACCATGAAGGTGAGAGGCGCCGACTGCCAGTGCGTGAAGGGCACGGACCCGAACCTGATGGATGCCATCACCTGGTACCACGTGAGCTGCAACACCAGCGGCACTGATTAGGAGGCTGGTGTGGTCATTGGGTCTTTAAACTGACTGATGCGGTACATCCTTGACTGACGGGTGACGGTTTGATTTTAAATTTCATTTTAATCACTCAGTCATGTTATTTTTTTATTGTATATTGTGTAGGCTATATACTAGCAATCTACTGTTGTTTACTGTCCGTGAATTAGTCACTTCCTATCAGTGCTTAAATATAATGAGTATGATTAATTGATTTGATAATACCATAGTAATAAATAAATAATAATAAACAATACTATCCATTGCCAAGTATATAATTATAATAGTACGTATTTAAAGTAAATTTAAACGAAAGTCAAGGTCAAAATGCTTAAATTTTAATCACAGCATCAGTAAAAGCAACGAATCCGTAGTTAGTGTAAACTTGCCTCTATATATTTTATTGCTCAATTTTGTTTAACTGCAGCAAAAAAATTAACAAAAGAAGCGATAAGGCAGCAGGTTACAAAAGTATAAAATTTGAGACTAGAAGCTTTGATTAGGATTTGATAATTGACTTCTATGGTAAAAATCAAGTTTGACAGCACAAGCGGCTAAAAATAACAATATTGAAATTATTGAAAAAATGGATTATTGCACGTTTAAGATACAGAAATTTCATTTTAGAGAAATTTTATCAACAAATATTCGTTCATTGCACAGAAAACACTTGGATAGCTGGACCGTTATGGCACATTCAGTGTCGGTTATTTCTTCTTTGCGAACCCGGTATCGAAGTCTTTTTGACTCTCCTGAAATTTAAGTGCATGCCAGACATGTCAGAAAAATAAGATAACATCGGGATCAGGTGACATCGGGATCAGGTGACATCGGGATCAGGTGACATCGGGATCAGGTGACATCGGGATCAGGTGACATCGGGATCAGGTGACATCGGGATCAGGTGACATCGGGATCAGGTGACATCGGGATCAGGTGACATCGGGATCAGGTGACATCGGGATCAGGTGACATCGGGATCAGGTGACATCGGGATCAGGTGACATCGGGATCAGGTGACATCGGGATCAGGTGACATCGGGATCAGGTGACATCGGGATCAGGTGACATCGGGATCAGGTGACATCGGGATCAGGTGACATCGGGATCAGGTGACATCGGGATCAGGTGACATCGGGATCAGGTGACATCGGGATCAGGTGACATCGGGATCAGGTGACATCGGGATCAGGTGACATCGGGATCAGGTGACATCGGGATCAGGTGACATCGGGATCAGGTGACATCGGGATCAGGTGACATCGGGATCAGGTGACATCGGGATCAGGTGACATCGGGATCAAATGTTCTCTTGCCTCCGCTAGCTCGACCAGGCGTTGCAGAGCCTCCTCGCTGAGGTCAAAGTCCTCCACTACGGACCAGGTGCCCTTCGGCTGAAATCTGACTGGAAAGCTGAACACCACGCCCTCCGGGATGCCGTACCAGCCTGGGGGTTTTTTGCATGGTTCAAAATCATTGCCTTGAAGCAAGCGAATAAAACTTAAGAAATAAATCATTAGTACAGGAGGGAGAACTCAGTCACATTGGTACAGGATCAGTGGGAGAACTCAGTCACATTGGTACAGGATCAGTGGGAGAACTCAGTCACATTGGTACAGGATCAGTGGGAGAACTCAGTCACATTGGTACAGGAACAGGATCAGTGGGAGAACTCAGTCACATTGGTACAGGATCAGTGGGAGAACTCAGTCACATTGGTACAGGATCAGTGGGAGAACTCAGTCACATTGGTACAGGATCAGTGGGAGAACTCAGTCACATTGGTACAGGATCAGTGGGAGAACTCAGTCACATTGGTACAGGATAAGTGGGAGAACTCAGTCACATTGGTACAGAAGCCGGAGCAGTGCTCACCCTTGGATGCGATGCCCAGCGAGGTGACGCCGCCTCCGGCCGCCTGTCCGAGCCACCAATCTCGTAGGGTGTCGGCCGTGGCCCGGGCGAGGCTGGCCGCAAAGTGTCCGGCCGCCTTGCCGTCGGTCGGCCAGAGACTCTCGGCCTGCCGCTTGGCCAGCAGCCTGGGCAGATCGGTCTGGACCCATTCCTGGTCCCACAACGGCTCGGACAGTGGCCGCTTGTACCAATCTGGCCCGGTCACGGCGCCAGTCTCCTCGCCGCCCAGGTTGGCGCGGTCCAGCTCCGGCCAGTGGCCGCCGGCCGGGTCACCCCAGATGACCAGGTCGCCCACGCATGCCGGATTCACCTCGTAGCGGCCCTGGCCGAGCCGGGCGGCTACGGCGCCCTTGGCCCAGCGCTCCATCAGGCGCGGAGTGGCGGCCACCCTGTCCGGGTGTGGGGCCGAGGGGCCACCGCCGCGGGCCCGGCCAGCCGCGGACCATTCGAGAAGGACGCGAGCGCCGAAGTTCACCGGGGCGCGGCCGGAGACGAGGATTCTGGGATGGGGTGGTCGGGGTATTTGAGCGATTGGGAAACTGATCTCTAGTTAGCTGGTTAGTGGGGGGCCGTAGCCCAGTGATGAGTTAGCGGCCCAGGCTCGATTCCAAGTGCAGTCACCATTAATTTGAGGCTAAATTGGAATCTCGGCTTGGCTCTGTTCGTGCAATTAACGCCCTTGAGGACCAACCCCCAAGGCACAGTGAAGTGTACATGCCTAACGATAAATAAAGTTAGGGCCGCTGTACACTCCTGTGTGAGTGTGTGCCTGCTCAGGGGAGTCGGCGGAATGGGCAGTAATGCCTCTCGCCGGTTGTGTGACAATGTCGCTTAAAGTGCGCCAGGGTGCACATGGCCCTCTGCCTGTGATAACAAAGGAAGCATGCAGCATCATCAGCAGCAGCACCTCCAGCACCGGCTGCGGGCAGTGCGACTCGACGCGGATGATGCGGCCTGCCAGCTGGAGCCGCCGACGGCAGTTACTAATCCTACAGATTAAAATTACATGTACCTAATGGATTTCAGGTAACGTAGTTTAGCAGTGCTCTCACCGAATGCCGGCGGGCCCGCCGCAGCCAGCCGCCTGGATGGCGGCCGCGTACTCCGCATACAGACTGGCGTAGCGCCTCAGCCAATGGGAGCGAGCCTCGCCCTGATTGGCTGGCGAGTCACCCGACGCTGCTGACTGCGACGGCTCGAGTTCGTCCAGCAACACCAGCAGTTCGGCGCCGGCCAGCGCGTCTGCGAGACTTCGCGTGCATCTGATGGAGCGGACAAGCGGCTGGGCCAGGTCCGTGACTTCCATGGCCAGACCCTTGGTAATTTGAGGAGTGAGTGTTGAGTTTTTTAAGTTATTTCGTTCACAAATATTTATTTAGGGGCGTAGCCAGGGAGGGGCAAGGGCTGTACTTCCATCTCCCTAACCGGATGGCAAAGTCTATGGCGCCCCTGGTGCTAAAGCCTCTGGTGCTGGCGCCCCTGGTGCTAAAGGCCTTCAAATTAAATGGCACTCCCTCCCTTAAAAATTCTGGCTAAGCCCCCATATCATATTAACAAACTAAACGCATTGCGGTATACAAATAGAAAAACAAAATTAATGTGAGTCCAACAAACAATTACGAGTATTTTTGACTTGCCTTGATTTGTGAATAAAAAATGGAGGTAGCGCAAAGCCAACTTGCATACCATGTTGATGTAATTGCCTCCCGTGTAACAATCAGTCTCAAAAACTGCACAGGTTTTTATTGTTGCCATTTTAGCAGTTTCAAGATACTATTTAAAAAAGGTTCATAATTTTTATACCTGGCTTCTAATTAGTATCTCTTCATTCAATGGATATTGAGATAGACACTTGGGATGTCTTGACAGAAAACTAATTATACCTTATCTTCATATCTCCTGTCTCACCTATCTTTCCCCTAACTCTCCCCTACCTCTCCCCTATCTCTCCCTACCTCTCCCCTACATCTCCCCTACCTCTCCCCTACATCTCCTCTACCTCTCCCCTACCTCTCCCCTAACTCTCCCCTACCTCTCCCCTACATCTCCCCTACCTCTCCCCTACCTCTCCCCTACATCTCCTCTACCTCTCCCCTACCTCTCCCCTAACTCTCCCCTACCTCTCCCCTACATCTCCCCTACCTCTCCTCTACCTCTCCCCTACCTCTCCCCTACCTCTCCCCTACCTCTCCCCTACATCTCCTCTACCTCTCCCCTACCTCTCCTCTACCTCTCCCCTACCTCTCCCCTACCTCTCCCCTACATCTCCTCTACCTCTCCCCTACCTCTCCCCTACCTCTCCCCTACCTCTCCCCTACATCTCCCCTACCTCTCCTCTACCTCTCCCCTACCTCTCCCCTACCTCTCCCCTAACTCTCCCCTACCTCTCCCCTACCTCTCCCCTATCTCTCCCCTACCTCTCCCCTACATCTCCCCTACATCTCCCCTACCTCTCCCCTACATCTCCCTACATCTCCCCTACATCTCCCCTACCTCTCCCTACATCTCCCCTACATCTCCCCTACATCTCCTCTACCTCTCCCCTACCTCTCCCTACCTCTCCCCTACATCTCCCCTACCTCTCCCTAACTCTCCCTACCTCTCCCCTATCTCTCCCTACCTCTCCCCTATCTCTCCCTACCTCTCCCCTACATCTCCCCTACCTCTCCCCTACATCTCCTCTACCTCTCCCCTACCTCTCCCCTACCTCTCCCTACCTCTCCCCTACATCTCCCCTACCTCTCCTCTACCTCTCCCCTACCTCTCCCCTACCTCTCCCCTAACTCTCCCCTACCTCTCCCCTACCTCTCCCCTATCTCTCCCCTACCTCTCCCCTACATCTCCCCTACATCTCCCCTACCTCTCCCCTACATCTCCCCTACATCTCCCCTACATCTCCTCTACCTCTCCCCTACCTCTCCCCTACCTCTCCCCTACATCTCCCCTACCTCTCCCCTACATCTCCCCTACCTCTCCCCTACCTCTCCCCTACCTCTCCCCTACATCTCCTCTACCTCTCCCCTACCTCTCCCCTACCTCTCCCCTAACTCTCCCCTACCTCTCCCTATCTCTCCCCTACCTCTCCCCTATCTCTCCCCTACCTCTCCCCTACATCTCCCCTACATCTCCCCTACATCTCCTCTACCTCTCCCCTACCTCTCCCTACCTCTCCCCTACATCTCCCCTACCTCTCCCCTACATCTCCCCTACCTCTCCCCTACCTCTCCCCTACCTCTCCCCTACATCTCCTCTACCTCTCCCCTACCTCTCCCCTACCTCTCCCCTAAATCTCCCCTACCTCTCCCCTATCTCTCCCCTACCTCTCCCCTATCTCTCCCCTACCTCTCCCTTACATCTCCCCTACCTCTCCCCTACATCTCCTCTACCTCTCCCCTACCTCTCCCCTACCTCTCCCCTACCTCTCCCCTACATCTCCCCTACCTCTCCTCTACCTCTCCCCTACCTCTCCCCTACCTCTCCCCTAACTCTCCCCTACCTCTCCCCTACCTCTCCCCTATCTCTCCCCTACCTCTCCCCTACATCTCCCCTACATCTCCCCTACCTCTCCCCTACATCTCCCCTACATCTCCCCTACCTCTCCCCTACATCTCCTCTACCTCTCCCCTACCTCTCCCCTACATCTCCCCTACCTCTCCCCTACATCTCCCCTACCTCTCCCTACCTCTCCCCTACCTCTCCCCTAACTCTCCCCTACATCTCCCCTATCTCTCCCCTACCTCTCCCCTACATCTCCCCTACATCTCCCCTACATCTCCTCTACCTCTCCCCTACCTCTCCCCTACCTCTCCCCTACCTCTCCCCTACCTCTCCCTACCTCTCCCCTACATCTCCTCTACCTCTCCCCTACCTCTCCCCTACCTCTCCCCTACATCTCCCCTACCTCTCCCCTACATCTCCTCTACCTCTCCCTACATCTCCCCTACCTCTCCCCTACATCTCCCTATCTGTCCCCTACCTCTCCCCTACCTCTCCCTATCTGTCCCTATCTGTCCCCTATATTTCCCTTATCTCTCCCCTATCTCTCCTCTACCTCTCCCCTACCTCTCCCCTACCTCTCCCCTAACTCTCCCCTACCTCTCCCCTATCTCTCCCCTACCTCTCCCCTATCTCTCCCCTACCTCTCCCCTACATCTCCTCTACCTCTCCCCTACCTCTCCCCTACCTCTCCCCTACCTCTCCCCTACATCTCCCCTACCTCTCCCTACCTCTCCCCTACCTCTCCCCTACTCTCCCCTACATCTCCCCTATCTCTCCCTATCTCTCCCTACCTCTCCCCTACATCTCCCCTACATCTCCCCTACCTCTCCCCTACATCTCCCCTACATCTCCCCTACATCTCCTCTACCTCTCCCCTACCTCTCCCCTACCTCTCCCCTACATCTCCCCTACCTCTCCCCTACATCTCCCCTACCTCTCCCCTACCTCTCCCCTAACTCTCCCCTACCTCTCCCCTACATCTCCTCTACCTCTCCCCTACCTCTCCCCTACCTCTCCCCTACCTCTCCCCTACATCTCCCCTACCTCTCCTCTACCTCTCCCCTACCTCTCCCCTACCTCTCCCCTAACTCTCCCCTACCTCTCCCCTACCTCTCCCCTATCTCTCCCCTACCTCTCCCCTACATCTCCCCTACATCTCCCCTACCTCTCCCCTACATCTCCCCTACATCTCCCCTACATCTCCTCTACCTCTCCCCTACCTCTCCCCTACCTCTCCCCTACATCTCCCCTACCTCTCCCCTACATCTCCCCTACCTCTCCCCTACCTCTCCCCTACCTCTCCCCTAACTCTCCCCTACCTCTCCCTATCTCTCCCCTACCTCTCCCCTACATCTCCCCTACATCTCCCCTACATCTCCTCTACCTCTCCCCTACCTCTCCCCTACCTCTCCCCTACCTCTCCCCTACCTCTCCCCTACCTCTCCCCTACATCTCCTCTACCTCTCCCCTACCTCTCCCCTACCTCTCCCCTACATCTCCCCTACCTCTCCCCTACATCTCCTCTACCTCTCCCCTACATCTCCCCTACCTCTCCCCTACATCTCCCCTATCTGTCCCTACCTCTCCCCTACCTCTCCCTATCTGTCCCTATCTGTCCCCTATATTTCCCTTATCTCTCCCCTATCTCTCCCCTTTTTTTACCTTATCTCCCCTATCTTTCCCTTATCTCCTCTATCCTTCCGGTTCCCTACCTCTCCCCTCTTTTCCCTCTCTCTCCTCTATCTACGATCTCTCCTCATCTCTACTCAATCCAATCCCCTCTCCTCCAACCCTCTCTCGCAGACTGCTCACCTCCATCTCATCCGATCCCCGCCTGTCGTACAGGGTGACGGCCAGCTCGGTGCCGCAGCCGAACACGGAGCCGTCCGCAAGCAGCGGCAGCAGGTGATAAGCGGCATCGCCGCAGGCGGCCGTCACGGTGACGCGAAGCGGACGAGATTTTGCTCGCAACGCGGACGTCTCCGCGTCCAGTTTGGCCTTGTAGCGAGTGTTGTCATTGGCAACCGCCCGCTGCTGGGGACTCGTCATGTCCGACTCGAAGTCGTAGTAAGCTGATTGAATGATGTAAAGAATAGTAAAAAGAGTGGCTGGATTGTTGTGTCGTGGCAAGGAGCCCGTAAAAGGGCCGTTTTTCTGACTAACTAAAAAGGGGTATTTTTTCCTACTACTCTACTTAAAGTAGTGCAGTTCATAAATCATTCGTATAATGTATTTTGGAATCACGTGACATTTTGGGGTTTCTAATTTATTGATTGTGTAATAATTTATTGTTGGATGTCAAATATAAGCGCGGGTTGTCCTAAGGGAGCTCTTGTTCTTGTTTACCGGCAAAAGTCTTACCTGCCTAAGTACTCGTTTGTTTTTCCTGTGTTAGTCTATCGAGACACCACATGGATACTCGTAGTTAGCGAATCAGCAGGTGACTTTGGAAACTGTACATCTGCTCTGAATTTCTCATACACCTTTATTCCTTCTTTCCTTGGGAGGAAAGCGTTGACCCTTCATAGGCTCTGTAATAAGCTCTTTAAGTCTTGCGCCACTCAAGTCAAGAACTCGCTTTGAAATCATTGCTGCAAAAATTCTGTATGAAACTTTGCGGCATCTTTGTTTGGGTTTTCCAATTTGGAAGCTGCAGACATCTGACCCATTCTGACGCTTAAAAGACACCAGAAACGTCGCCACCGGGGGTGACAGGGGGACAGGGGCCAATGCTTTGCCCGCCACCCCACCTTTGTTGACCTGTTATGGAAATCAATAATTTTGCTTCAGGGCAACAAAAATGGTGCCTACGGCGCTAAAATGAGTGCCTGTGGCGCTAAAATGAGTGCCTGTGGCGCTAAAATGAGTGCCTGTGGCGCTAAAATGAGTGCCTGTGGCGCTAAAATGAGTGCCTGTGGCGCTAAAATGCGTGCCTGCGGCGCTAAAATGAGTTCTTGTGGCGCTAAAATGAGTGCCTGTGGCGCTAAACTGCGTGCCTGCGGCGCTAAAATGAGTGCCTGCGGCGCTAAAATGAGTGCCTGTGGCGCTAAAATGATCGCTGACAACACCGATTCTGAAAATAATGTACATTTAGGAATTTAGTCGCGTACATGAACATGCAGAATTCTTGGCTTTGTCCCCCCCACCATAAAATCCATGGCGAAGCCCCTGAAAGACACCCAGTTCAAAGTTCAACACACGAAGTTGGCTAGATCAAGGCACCTAAAAAATCTCGAAGACTTGATACGAGTTGAGTAGAGTTTTTCAATTTGAGTACTTCAATCTCACCTTTAGCATATTCCTGGAATTCGTTGGCGCCCCCAATCAGGACACCTTTGCCGCCTTGGTTCACCAGCTCTCGCCACACGATAGGGGATTTGTACTGATGCCAGCCGCGCTCCTCGCAGCACTGACGGGACCAGTCCTGGCGAAATAAAATGGCCAATGCAGACTTCTTTTGGCTTAAACAGAATTTTATATCAAAGTTTATAGAAGGACCCGCCAATTGTGTAAATTCACAGTATTTTACAACAAGGTGCGCCCACCTAGTTTATAAATCTATGTAAATTTATTGAGCGTCGCTTCTTTCAATTTTTTTCTTGACAAACTTGTAAGTTCAACTCGAACAAAACGCATAGTCTTTTTTCGTTTTGTTTGAATTCGGAAGTCCAGAAGGTGACATGGCTATTGTGAGTTTTGACGATTTTCTCACCGGCCATTCCTCTGGAGTTTTCACGATCTTCGTCAATTTGAAGGCTGGCAAATTCTTGGCTAAATAATCGGCCAGTAGTTCTACTCTGGCATAGTACGGACAGTCTGATGAGCCTAAAATGTATTATTTTGTTTTTATGTTTGATGATGTGCGGCGTAAATATCCTTTATGCAAAATCAGTTAGTGACGAAAATTCAATGATTACTCGTATTAGCAAAGTATGATTGAATATTTTGAATACATTTATAAAAGGATACGAATCACTAAATTTTTACATAATTTACATCAATTTTTGGATATATATGGCATTACTGAGTATTCGCAACTGAGAAAAACTTACCAGCAATAACAATTTTTGCCATATTTATCCCGCCTTTTAATTGCTTGCAAGTAGAAGCGAAAACAAAAACTAAGCCTAGGCCCCTAACCGTTTCTTGGAAGTTGCCATGACTCCCTAAAAGTCAAAAAAATCAAAATGCAATGAGCAGAAAATCAAATTTTAATCTGCAAATATAAATTGTTTTATTGCATTTTAATTAAAGCGAAATTTAGCACAGTTAACAACACTAAAAAATGGAATACTATCGAGGAAAGACATAATATACGAATGACTAATTCGCGCTATTCAAATCTGGACACATTGGCACTTCTTTTTCTTCCCCGAAATTGGCTGATTTAGCCTGATTAGCCTTGCCTTGCCTAGATTGCTCTTGTATCAACCCGGCATTTGTTCGTTAATGTTCGTTCGTTAACTGCTTTTGTAGGTCCATGGCTTGGCAGCGTGCAAAATCTTGTTGCCAAAGGGCAAGTACTCACGAAGCTTTGACGTACCTATGCAAAAAATTTTGGACAGACTGCAGACAAACTTTCTGATCATCAGCTGCCATGTTGTTGAAAAGGTGTCTGGCTGACTCTCCAATACGCAGCTGGTAGGGTGATAGCTGAATTATAATGTCTGTCTCATCTACCGTCCAAAACTTTTCGGCCTTCGGGCAGACTTTGCTGCTTGACGAAGCGCAGAAGCCATTGCTTCATGATATTGGTGAGCTCATTGTATAGCTCCTGTATATGACATCCCTCCTGATAGAAGAGGAGCTCTAACTGCTGAAGCAGCTTTAAAAGCTTAGCTAGGATTAGGAAGCAGAGAAAGAACTCGATCTTAGAGTCCTCCAGAGTGCCTTTGATGCTTGAATTTTTGGGGACATTATGCTTGGATGGCTTTACTTAAATGAAGTAAAGATATTCAATTCAATTCAATCAAGGAAAAATGCATAGCTTTCAAAACACAAAGGTCTCATTTCCTATCGTTTATAAATTGGTTTGTTAATTAGACATTACAATACCATTATTATTCAATTTATTTGAAAAAGTAAAGTTTATTTGAGATAATTAGAAAGATATTTTGAATTGTAAGTTATTCAATGCCTTGCTTTAGATTCAAACTTTGGATGAAAGTAAATACACATGCTGCAAATTGTTGTAAATAAAATTTTGCATTCATAGCAGTCTTATATAGAGATTTGGCACATGGAAAAGAAAAATGCATTTTAAATATTATAAAATAAATATGTTATAGAATGTATGTATGTTATAATATGTCAATTTAAGCATAGAAGATACACAAAACATTGAAGTATAGAATGCAAACACTGAACACCAAACAAAAAATTTAAATACAAAAACTGGAACATTGGAAAGTGTAGCATTCAATTCAGAACATACAGACAGTGGTAGGTGAGGAGTAGGGTCGCCTTTTTTGGTCCCAGAAAAGTTTTTGAACCAAACTATTTTTAAAAGAGACTTGTAAATCATAAGATACAAATTATTTATTTGTTAGGAAATTTTTTGCAGGCTCAAACTAAATAACATTTATAAATACAAAACAACTAGTAGCATAAATACTTACTAAACAATGTCTACAAAGGTTGAACTGTTGTACTGTTTCTCGTATCTTTTAACTAAAGTAATAAAATTGAGTAAACCTGATACAAAAGAAATTTAAAAGACTAAAAGAGTGAGACATGCTTTCAGTAGTCAATTTCAACACTAAAAATAAAAGTGTCATTCCAATCTCTCTCTCCTACTTTCTCTCTCCCTCACGCCAAGGCATCAAAGGCATCTGTGAAAGATTAGTCAATAAAGAATAAGACTTAGCAAAGGAAAAATCTGGGCCATTAGGTACAAAGAAATTTGGGGCACCTGGGCATTTAGGCCTGGCCCAAATTCGGGCCTTACTTCCCCCACTGCATACAGAGTCTTAAGCCCAAAGAATTGGGAAAAATTGCTTTGGACAAATAGAGTCCACTAAAGTGACTCAGCATAAATAAGTTCGGCTTGCTAAATAAAAGACAAAATTGCTTATTCAGTCTTTAAAAGAATTTTAGTCACCATTCTATCTGAACTGTTTAAGCCTTTGTTTGGCTTCCAAAAGCTATAAATAATCTCTAGCACCTCAATCGTATTCTTGATCACTTTGTTGTGCTTCAAGTTCAGGGCCAAGAAGTTGTAGGTGCTCAAAGTTTTCCATTGTACTAAACAGGCTAGAAAAGTAAAGTTTTGCTTAGATTGCATTTCTAGAGGTACATTAAGAATCTTATAATAAATTGCTAATAGCTTATGCTTAGTTTTTGCCTTTCCAATTGGGTTACATACTTCAAATTCATCAGTATAAAGTGACAGATAAATTGCTTTACTATATTGCTCAGAGACTAACAATGGAGCAATATAGTCTTTGAAATATAGAAATAAATAAAAAAAAATGATCCTTTCTCTTCAATCTTTGTGCCTAGAATAATCTGATAAAAATTTGGGTCTTGCAAGAGTGTAGTAAGAGTATTAGAAATTGGAACATAATACATTGCTGATGACTTTGGAAAAGTAGGAATTTCAATAGGCTCTACATACCTAAAGTTTTGCTTGAGGTATTACAAGAGCTGCCTATCAATAACAATAATATCATGGTAAGCATCAAAAAAACTATTCAAATTTATACTACGCATAATGTCCTGCATTTGCTCATTATCAATATTATGCTCCTTCAAAACTTGTTCAACAAGAGAAGTAAATGAGTATAAAAAAGTTGATAGAATATCATAAAGCTCACTAGTTAGGCCCTTTGCAATACTATGAGGTAAGCTATGAAAATTGCAAGAGTTAATCAAAAAGAGAATTATCTTATGTGCTATATCATTCTTAAGCTGCCCCTTTAAGTCAGTTGAAGTACCATCTCTTCTGTTTTCCATTAAAACATTGGCTATAGCTAAACAATCATAGGCACTTATAGTATTAGTAGGCTGCTATCGAATAGTACGACTATGATGAGCATGATCTCTGACACTAGAACTTG